>OY998176.1:181202341-181497341 GCA_963921935.1 Galeruca laticollis
CAACTAGACGGTTGCTCTGCACATTTTTCGAGAAATCTGCGAGAACATTTAGATCGAAGATATCACTAGAGGTGGATTGAAAGAGAAAGTCTATTTCCGTGGCCACTCCGATACCCACACCTCACCTGTTTGGGCTTCTATCTATGGGGTCGGTTAAAATAAATTGTTAACTTAACCACCAACAACGGAAGACGACATGAAAGTGGAAATACAATTGGCCATTCGTAGTCTGTCAAGAGCAGAAATTGAAGCTGCTGCAATGTCCACGCATGAGCGACTTCCACAATGCATTGAGTGTGATAGGAGACATTTTGAGCATTCAAGGAGGCATTCGTTTTATTTCAGAATCGGTCCTTTTTTTCTTCTTATGTCCCTACACGTTTTTCTTAAATATTTGAATTAAGAATACTTTTGTTATTTAAAAATGATAATCTTATGATATTCTATCATTGAACCTCGTAAAAAGACAAATAAATAAGAATAATTACAGGTGTAATTGCGTCGTTTTGAAATCTTGTGATCTAAAAGCTTGAGGCTTATTAGGAAAACTAACACAAGTCTCATTTGCTGTACATTTATTCTCTTTGACGGAAATTTTACGGACTCTGAACTTTTTAAACAATGCGTTGCAGCAAAAAGAGGCTACTCTGGGAGCAGCAACAATAAACAGCATAGTTAAAACGTTAGAAGATATGCGTAATAATGGAACGTTCAAAAATAGGTGGGCAGCTATTGAACATTTTGTCGCGCAAATT
This sequence comes from Galeruca laticollis, assembly GCA_963921935.1. Taxonomy (NCBI): domain Eukaryota; kingdom Metazoa; phylum Arthropoda; class Insecta; order Coleoptera; family Chrysomelidae; genus Galeruca; species Galeruca laticollis. The sequence continues at coordinate 181,203,097 of OY998176.1, forward strand.
TGAATGTTTGATATAGATTTACAGCCCCCAAACGCCTAGTCCAAAAGGAAAAAAAACTGTGTCTAGATGAAATTAACTGTCTTGACCCTTACTTCGTGGAATCTACTCATATTACTGTTTCAAATGAAACTTACTATTTCTAGATAATTCCACAATATATTGAAACATTTTTAAAAATTCTAAGTAATTGTTTCGATATCAAATATCTTCTAGATTATTACGTACAGTCGATTATTGGAATTACCTGCTAACGACGTGAGAGCGATCAATAAGTTTAAATCAAGATTCTCCAGCAAAAGTCTGAAAATTGCTACAGGTAATGACAAATTTTTGTCATTCCAGCTATTGCTTGCCTTGACCACTACGCAATTTGTCGAAAATCGATAACAGTACTTTGAAAGCCAAAATGAAAGATATAAAGGATAACTTTACGGTTCAAAAATCAGAAAAATCGGAAGAAATTTATAATTTCCATAACTTGAATATGAAAAGTTCTTCAACTGAAAGCAAATAATTCTTGTATCATTGGTGATCTGCGGACGGTCTTCTCTGTATGACCCAAAATAGGTTCGATAATTAATATGTAATTAGCATAAAAAAATATATCCATGTAGACGTTACAATTATCAATGATCCATTTTGTTTAAAAAAATAGAAGGATGATTGAAAATTAAAAATAATATAATTTAAAGGTTTACTTGCGTTTCATTTTTGTCGCACAGTGTCTTGAATGAAACTTGCAGCTTAAACCCCGTTAAACAAGTGGCTTATTTCCACCTATGACTGCATATAATGAGCAAGTGCAAGATTTGCAAAATATGAAGAGTAGGCCAAGGATGAACATGCCTGAAATCTAGTTGTAAACAAATATTGAAATTGAACATATATAAGCAGTAAATGTTACAAATGATGAAGCCATCGATATGATTGCTGTATATTTTGAATGTCCAAAATGCAGTATGGGCTCAAAGATTGCTCCATATCAAAATCAGCGTTTACGCAGATCAACAATTATCTCGTGTTTAGTGCGAATTTTGCGAAATTCTGGCAGCTTTCGATCCCATTTGTGAAGACACAGGGCTAGATCAATGGAAAAAATATTAATATTTTGGATTAATTACAAAAGGCCATTCGTGACCTTTCAAGAGTAGATAATGGAGCTGCTGTAATGTGCACGCTCCAACAATGCATTGAGTGTGATGGAAGAGGAATCGGGAATTTAAGGCGGCATTCGCTTTTTTATACCCTTATACGCGTCTCTTTTAACTAAGAATACTTTGATAATTCCATAACTAAGGATAAATACCGGCGTAATAGCTTACTTTTTAAATTTATTGATAACTAAATTTTCTGTCATTTATATCTAAGGTATAGAGATACTTCCACTAGCCTATTCAAGTGTCATGTGATTATTTATTAATGGAAATAAATTGATATAATTAATTTCAATTGTTATGAGAATTTTGAAACTCACAGTTATATAAAAACCCACTATAGTGGCATCAATAGGAACTAGATATATCTCCGGTAAGATGAGTTTGATGGAGGATGAATTCTTCTTTCCAAATAGACCAAGTTTGTTAAAATCTGTCTAGTCGTTTAGGAGCTATAGCCGTTTATTCTAAAAACCATTGAATCTTTACTACAACTTTATGTTACTGTTTGACTGAAATTACTAGGATAAACCTTAGATTTGAAAATAATATATTATTTGGTACATTTACAGCGTGGATTTCAGTGAAAAATAACTTTAAGAGTTTAAGATAGCGGTTATGCCCCCTGGCATCCATCTTGGAAATCTTAAATGATTATCCATAATCTTTCATTGGCCACTTTGGTAATAAATGTGCCTGTCCCAAGTCTCTACGACGAATAGTTTCGAAGATACAGCACTTTGAATTCTCATCTGGTCACCCGGTACATAGCGTACGAAACTGTAATCTGTAGTATACTATTAGGGTGAATATCAAGTAAGCTGATCACAGCTTACCGAAATAAAATATTCCACGGGTGGATGGTTTTATAGATAACATATGAATATACTTGATCGTTTCATCAATACATGATCGTTTTATCTAGGGGCGGTACAGGTGCTATAGATCTAACAAATTGAAAGGATAATGGGTGAGTAGAATTATAGTAATATGTATATATGGATGACCAACTCATAAACTTCGATGAACGATTCCAAATAGTAGACCTAAAATGATGGCAAATGTCCGTTTTCATTAATGTGAAGATATAGATGTAAAGATCCTCCATATATGTTATGAAGGAATGTCGAAATATGGATTAACTTGAAATTTACTATTTCGACCCTTACTACGTAGAATCTACTAATATTATTTTTTAAATGGAACTAAATGTTCCTAATAATTCCACAAAAAAAATTTTAGAAATTCTAAGAAAATTGACAATTATTTCGATATTGAAAATAATCGTCAGGATGACAGAAGTTACATTTCATGTGATGCCTAACTGATGCTTATTAATTATTTTTGGCTAGACCAAGAACTGACCTATCTTGTGATTGACTTAATATATATGAATAGAAAAGAGTGAAAGATATTACAAATATAAAAGCTTAGATATTATTAGCTCTATGAGGATATCCTGGATATATTCTCCCATTTAAGATCAGTATAACTGTGTAATGACGTAGAAAACCAATAAAATTATACCTGCTGATCTTTACAGTTATTACGTAAAAAGACAGTTTAATAGTGGAGAACTCCTGAGATCTATCTGTTCATTGATGACTTCATATTGTGTGTCTTTTGACTGTCTTCTAATTTCTAATTCCTCAAGGAAATCTAGTTCTTGTTTCTTGTTACAAATATCTACTATTTCTAGGTCTTGTTAATGAATGTTTGGTATCAAGTTGATGTTTGGCGTATCGGAACTTCTCTGGTTGTTTTAATATGTATGCTCGTTAGTGTTCATTGTATCGGATTTCAAAATGTCTAAGTGTTTGACCGAAATATTTAGCATTACATTCTGGAATTTAAGTTTATATAACTTCTTTAATGGGGATATTTTTGTTTTTACATTTAACAATTTTATACCCATGTTACTTTCTGTTTTAAATGAAATTGTTGTATTTGTTGCTAAAGATATTATCTTTTGAATATTATTAGAAATATTTCCTGCATATGTGATTGTTTTGTAATTTTTTATTTCTTTAGTTTGCTTAGGAATTATCACTTGTAATACCACTCTTTCCTATTTTTTATTAATTAGTTTATTTATTATATGTATGGATAAACGTTGGATGTTGCTATTTGTTGGATCGTATTAACTTCTTTATCAAAATTACATTTGTTCATAGGAACTGAAAATGCTCCATGTATCATTGAATTATATGTTGCTAGTTCAGGTTACATAGGACGATTGGAGCTACATAGAATAGTCATCAGTGTGTTGGTTTCCTGTAAATTGAATAATCAAGTATATTATTAACTATTCGAATTTTTAAATCAAGAAAATTGATTGAGTTATTTTGTTTAACTTCCTATGTAAATTTAATTTTTGGGTGTACATTATTAATATGGTTGAAGAATATATCTAGTTGTCGTTCACTCCCTATAAAACCAGCTAATATATCATCCAAATATCTATACCAGAATAAAACATTATTTGAAATATTACTTTGAAAGATTTTTATTTCTATCTGTCCATAAAAATGTTTGCCAAAATTGGTGATATATGGCTTCCCATTGGTAAACCTTCATTTTGAATATATATGTTATTGTCAAAAGTGAAATAATTCTGATTAATACCTACATCGAATAAATTAAGTATATCTGATATTATTCATGGATTAATATTTTTATCTTCTGGTAATTTTCTTACAAAAATTAATTTTACATTAGATGTCGAAAAAAATGAGTCATCCAATTTCCTTGATTTAATAATTGAAAGAGTTAATAATGTACCTACTAGATTATTCAATTTACAGAAAATCAACAAACACTGATGTGACTATACCAAATAGTTCCAATCATCCCCTGTCCCATAAATTGGCAGCATAAAATTCAATGATACATGGAGCATTTTCAGTTCCTATGAACAAATGTAATTTTGATAGAAAAATTAATACAATTATACAAATAGCAACATCCAACGGCTATCCATTACATATGATTAATAAACCAATTTATTAAAAAGAGAAAAAAGTGGCATTACAACTAATATTTACTAAGCAAACTAAAGAAATAAAAAGTTATAAAGCCATCACATATGCACATATATTTCTAATAATATCTCGAAGATAATATCTTTAGCCACAAATACAACAATTTCTTTTAAGACAGAAAGTAACGTGAGTACAAAATTGTCAAATGTAAAAACAAAAATATCCTTATTAAAGAAGTCTGGTATATATAAACTTAAATGTCCAGAATTAAATGCTGCATATTTGGGTCCAACCCTCAGAAATTTTTAAATCCGATACAGTGAACACTTACGAGCATATATATTAAAACAACCAGATAAATCCCACTACGCAAAACATCTACTTGACACCAATCATTCATTGACACCTAACACAGAACTAGAAGTACTACATATTTGTGACAAGAAACTAGAATTGTATTTCCTTGAAGAATTGGAAATTAAACGACACTCGAGAAGCCCACAATATGAAGACGTCAATGATCAGATAAATTTAGGGAGTTCTCCACTTTTAAACTGTCTTCTTAAGTGATAATTGTAAAGATCAGCAGATATAATTTTCCTGGTTTTGTATATTATTGCACAGTTATACTGATCCTAATTGGGAAAAATATATCCAGGATATCGCTATAGGGCTAATAATATCTAAGCTTTAATATTTGTAATATCACATCTCTTTCTTTTTTCTATTAACATATATTAAGCCAATCACAGGGTAGGTCACTTCTTGGTCTAGCCTAAAATAATTTTTATACATCAGGTAAGCATCAAATAAAATGTAGCTCCTGTCATTCTGACAATGATATTTAATATCGAAATTTTTAACATTTTTTCCAATATATTGTGAAATCATCTAGAAACTGTAAGTTTCGTTTAGAATAGTGTTATAGAAAATATATTTATAATTAAGCTTTTGAACCAAATTATACATTAACAGTGAATATAATTAATTGTACAGAAAAGGAAAAATGTATTAAACTAACTAAAGATAATGTAGACATATTCTGAACTTAGAAACTAAGTCTATACGATTGCTCATAAAAATAAACATACACATAGAGGCACGCGTGACAAAACTCGTCCCATTAAGAACCCACCCCCGTACTAAGTCCGCGAGTGGGTGCAAAGAAGGACCTTCCATCCACCCTCTGTCATTCTGATCTGAAAGATTTCGGGAGGGCTCCATATCCTTTCGAAGGGGTAGCTCTGGTGGCTATACTCCCTTGTCCTTTAACGTTTGTTTGTATCGTCGTCGAAGTGTGTATGTGTGTGATCGCTGCCCCGTAACTTTCCTTGCCAGCTTCGGCGAGGAAGGCCCTAAGCTGAGTGGTACATCGCCTTCTTTATAGCTGGCTCCGATGTGTAATTCGGCGACTACCTTATGCAGTAGCGTAGAATCACCGTGTCGTGAGGATTCCTCATACTTCATACTTCTTTTCACCGGAATTTTTTAGATTTTTTTGGTGTGCAGGCGATTGCTCGCCTGCACGGTTTTCTTTTTGTATACAGCCTATTGCTCGCCTGCACGGTTTGTTTTTTTTTTTGGTGTACATACGATTGCTCGGCTGTATGGTTTTTTGTTTTTATTATTTTGGGCACTGGTTTGCGCAAGTACGGTTTTTGTTTTTTTTTGTGGTTTTTTGGGTGGGTATCTACGTGCCTAGTCTTCTGTTTGCTCTCTTGTTCTCTTTTGCTTCCCGTAGTCTTCTTTCTTGTAGCTTATTAGGTCCCTCAGTTCTACGTTAGGATGTGTTTTCAGCTCTTCGAAAAGCTTCCTCGCTCTTTCATCCATTATTTCAAGTACTTCCTCTACTTGTGTTTGTTCGTACATATTCGGTTTGTTCCATTGGGCGTTTGTGTTAGTCTTAGTGATATGTTCTGTTGCACCTGTAGTTTATGTCTGTATATTTCGCAGGTGTGTTTCCAGGCGACTGAGGCGTACGTGATGATTGGGATTATAATACTTCTTATAAAACTCAACTTGGTTTTGAGGTTGAGTTTACTTTTCCTGCCTATCAATCTGGCGAGTCTGGGGGATGTTAGTCCCTGGTCCATCGTTACTTCCAACTATTTTACTTTTTCTGCATATTCGATTTCTTTGCCGTCGTTTCGATTTCTATTTTTTCTTTTGGTCGCAGGAGTCTTTTCTTCGTAAACACAACTGCTTGGGTTTTTCACTGTTCATATTTATTTTCCATGTTTTGCACCATTCGTCGACTTCTTTTGCTGCTGTTTGCGATACTTATCACTTTCACGCAACTCGTGGCTATGGCAGTATCATCGGCGTAGTGTGCGTTCATGATGTTCTCCATTTTTGGGATGCCTCCAGTGTAGGTGTTATATAGTGTGGGGAATAGTACAGCTCCTTGGGTACTTCCGCTTCTTGATGGCATACTTCCTATCTCCTCTATGCTACCTTTACTTGGAATTTTCTGTCTTTGAGAATAGCTGCTCATGAGTTTTATCAGAGGTTTTGTGTACCCCGCCTCTTTCATCTTGTGAAGAAGTCCTTCGTGCTATACTCGGTCGAAGGCTTTATTTATATCGATAAATATTGCTCCTGATGATTTCTTATGGTTGAAACCTTGAGTTGTATATAGTAGAAGTCTCAAGATATGTTGTTCGGTGCTGTGATCTCTTCTGAATCCGAACTGTTGGCTTGGTATTAGGTTGCATACTCTTGCTTGTTCGTTCAATATCCTCATTATAGTTATTTCTGCTATTTTGTTCATTGCTGGTAGCAAACTGATAGATCTGTAATTTTGCGGAAATGTTGGATTTTTGTTAGGTCGGTTAGGTATGTGATACCTTTGTTCGGCATGTTTTACTGGTGGTCTTGGTTCTTTGCATACCGTGAGGACGATTGGCTCTTGCGCGTCACCTCCTTCGGATGTCTGTCGGTACTGCTGTGTTTTTCAACACAGCTATATCTAAGACATCGGGTTGACCTCCTTATGGTAGGTAGTGCGTTGGTCTATGTGGTCCTATCGCTTGGTATGACGGATATTTTTTTATTATTTTTTCCAGGTTTCTTCCTGTCTGTTTCTTCTAGTGATGTACCATGCAGAGGCCTTGGCATTTAGGTCTCCTATTATTATGCCTTTTTTCCATCTGGGAGTACCGCTAACACGTCTTCAGTGTTTACAGTGGTTTCAGATCTTACGTATGCGGATATTATTCTAGTATCTATGTTTATAGTTTCAATTACTACTATCATCGCTTCCATAGTTAGTAAATCGTCCGGTGTGCTAATTTGGTGTTGGCATGGCTCATTTTTTGCTAAGATCGCTGTGCCGCCGAAGTGTCCCTTTGTGTCGTTTCTATAAACGTTGTAGCCTGGCCAGGTCAATCTGTGGTGATCACCCGGTAATTTTGTTTCTTGGATCGCGAATATATTGAAAATACACTGAACATACCTAGATAACCTTTATATACGGATAGATAATCATCTCAATATTGAAATTTTATTACATCTGCGTGGTTGTAGTCAAAACTGGAAAAAACGCCAAAATTCAAAATCACACATGATAATTTTATTATTAACATAATTTTGGCGGTCTCAAAATTATCCGATACAAAACAAAATACTTGTTCATTGAATGTAGAATAATCAAATGCAAATTTTTTTATAAAGAGGAAGCGTTTATATTTTGGTTTCTAATTCATTTATTAAAATTTAATTAAACCTTTCAGAGAAATGATACATTCAATACTTGTTCGTATAGCATCGAATTATTTTAACCTTTCAACTGCTCTAGACGTATGAAAACGTCGGGTTTCTCACTGCTCCGGACGTATATAAACGTTTCTCCCAGAAAAATTATTTACATCGACAAAGTGCTCTGAACTTACTTCTACGGTCAGTCTAAAGTGTGATCGGATAATATTCATGCGGCGCGGCCGTCTATTAATAGATGTGGGAGGAGCCTACGCCTGTTTATTCGAGCACAATTTCAGTGTGTGAATAGTAAACGTTTACATGCGTTGTTGCGAGTATAAGTCTCTCATGATGGCATATTTTAATCGAAAGTCTTTAACGGATCAAGAGCTGTATGATATTTTAGAGAATAGTGAAAGTGATGGTAATGAGAGCCTTATCAGTGAGTCGGAAAATGCCGGATGGCTTGACAGCGACGAGGACGAACCAATTGTAGATACGAATTCTTCACTTCTTGATGCCTCCTCTGATTCCGAATTGGAGGAGAAAACTTCAGTTCCACCCCGAAAAAAGCAAAAGGTGGATTACTATTGGAAGTCTACAGATTTTGATCTCAAAATTTACCCTTTTGACGATACCGATTCTGGCTGTAAAGTGCGCGAGTTAGGACATTCTTGCACCCGTTAGACTTCTTCAAAGCATTTTTCGATGAAGATATAATGGAATATATATATATATATATATATATATATATATATATATATATATATATATATATATATATATATATACATATATACATCATCATCATCATCATATGCAGCTTATTCAACCATTTTGTTATGGTGTAGCCTCCCTTTACATATTTATATATTCCACTTCCATGTGGGCCCATTGTTGTCTATTGCTAGCTATGCGGCCCCAAGTTGATCCTGCGAGTTTCTTTATGTCGTAGTCCCATCTTAAGTTGGGGCGTTTTCTTGGTCTTTTCACGCCTCGGGGATACCATTGCGTTATCTTTGTGGTCCATCTATCGTCTGTCCTTCTAGCGAGATGCCCCGCCCATTGCCACTTTAGGGATCTGATTCTATTTATGACATCTATCACTTGGGTCTTTTGTCGGATCCAATTAAGCCTTTTTCTATCTCTCCTTGTTATTCCAAGCATGCATCGTTCCATAGACCTCTGCGTTACCTGGAGTTTTCTAATGATATCAGTTTTCAGGGTCCAGGTTTCACAGCCGTATGTTAATACTGGTAGTACGCACTGATCAAACGCTTTCTTTTTCAAACGGAGTGACATTCTAGACTTGAAGATGATAGAGTTCTGTCCAAATATTCTCCATGCTAATTTGATTCTTCTGTTTATTTCTGGAAGTAGAGAGCCTGATATGTGTATTAGTTGACCCAGGTATATGTATTCCTCTACTATTTCCAGGGCAGTGTCATTAATTGTTATTTCTTGTGCGTTTATCAGTTCGTTATACATTATCTTGGTCTTACTCAGATTTATTTTAAGGCCTACTTCGTTGCTTGCTGCATTCAATTCATTTATTTGTTGTTGCATTTTGCCAGGGTAACTCGCTATCAGGATGATGTCATCAGCTAATCTTAGATGGTTCAAGTATTCTCCATCTATATTCAGACCTGTGTTGTTCCAGCCCAGTTTTCTGAAGATGCTTTCTAGTGTTGCTGTAAATAACTTTGGTGATATTGCGTCTCCTTGTCTAACTCCTCTGCTGGTGGGGAATTCTGGTGGTATATACATATATATATATATATATATATATATATATATATATATATATATATATATATATATATATATATATATATCAGGGAATCTTCTATACCACCAAGGAACACCAACAGAAAGAACAAGCGGAGTAGGATTCCTAATTAGGAAAACCTGAGAAAATAGAATCATGAGGATAACAAGCACCTCAGACAGAGTAGCCAGCATAATACTAAGACTCTCCAAAAGATATACTATCCAGATTATTCAGGTATACGCCCCAACAATCAGCCATAGTGACGACGAAATAGAAGAATTCTATAATGAAATAAACCAAGCGCTCAGCAACGACAATAGTCACTTCAAATACATAATGGGGGACTTTAATGCCAAAGTAGGACACAGGAAAGACCAAGAAAAGGGAATGGGGAAATATGGATTTGGAGAAAGAAATGAAAGAGGAGATAGATTAATACAGTTCGCACACTTTCAGAACATGTATGTGGCAAACTCCTTCTTCAAGAAGAACCCTAACAGGAAATGGACGTGGGAAGGCCCCGGTGCAACTATCAGAAACGAAATAGACTTTATCCTCACCAATGAAATTAACACAGTAAAAGATCTAAGCACGCTCAACAAGTTCACTACAGGAAGCGACCATCGACTAATTAGAGCTCGACTGGTCTTAGATATAAAACTAGAAAAGTCAAGACTAATCAGAACCAACACAACGAAAAACATAAACAACAAAAGGCTGAAAGAGAACTCTCACCAATATGAAGCACTACTACGAGAAAGACTACAAAAAATGGAATATAACAACCCTGAACTGATAGACACAATTCTAAACTGCGCTGTAGAAGTGGGAGGTCTGCAACAACGAGGTGAACACAAAAAACTAACTCCGGAAACAAAAGCACTATTACAAAAACGAAGAGAAATGAAAAAGAGAACAAACATTCAAAGAATTGAATACACCGAACTGTGGAAGACGATACGAAAGAAAATCGCAGAAGATATCAGAAATTACAACGAGAAACTGGTGCAAACAACAATAGAAAACCGTAAAAGCTACAAAAATGCAAAAAGGGCACTAATAATAGGGAAAAGACAGATAGTTGCATTAACTGATGGAAACACAAGAACCACAGACAGGAATGAAATAATAGACCTAGTAGCCAAATTCTATGGAGACCTATACAAGGCCCCTGAAAACTTGGAAGAAATAATAGAACACTCAGAAGACATATGGAAAATAATTGATGAGTTGCTACCGGTTGGATTAAAAGTAAGTAAAAGTTATAACATTTGTTTTAGTTTGGAAGAAATAAAAAGCGATTTTTTGCCATATTCCTGGTTACTAAGTTCATTTATAAGCTTTGATGGTTGTTGAAAAATGTATTTAAGAAGTGTATTTTAAGAAAAACGTTAACAAACAAGAATGACATATGGAAAAAATAATTGATGAGTTGCTACCGGTTGGTTTAAAAGTAAGAAAAAAGTTATAACATTTGTTTTAGATGGGAAGAAATACAAAGCGATTTTTTTGCAATATTCCTGATTACTAAGTTCATTTATAAGATTTGATGTTTGTTGAAAAATGCATTAAATACTGTGATAGCGATTAGAAGAAAAATGTGTGACTATCGTTAAACAAACAAAAATGACATATGGAAAATAATTGATGAGTTGCTACCGGATGGTTTAAAAGTATGTAAAAGTTGTGTTTTTTCATGACGTTTACTTTAGATGGGGAGAAATACAAAATGTTTTCGACTTGTATAATGAAACGTAGAGAACCATGTGGAAAACGAAGAAACTTTTGAAAATATTTTTATTCAGACGGTATTATTTAAGACTATGTGTAATATTATATTCTTAATAAAGATTATTATTATAAGAATGTTGTTGTTTTTTATTGACGAAGCCGTTAACTGACTCATACGAAACATACGACTCATACGATACATATGACTCATACGATACATACGACAGATGACCCATACGATACATACGACAGATGACTCATACGACAGATGACCCATTTGACGAGATGACGCCGACGCACGGGGCACACGACACACGTGACGGCGGGTGGACTAAAAATGGCGGGGGGTGGGGCTATAACAGGGGGGGGGGGTTATAAGCACCCACTTTCTACCAGAAGTATTGGTGGAGGAAGTGGAAATGGCACTAAAAAGCATGAGAAATGGCAAAGCAGCGGGAAATGACGGCATCGCGACCGAAATACTCAAATATGCAGGAGTTAAAACATGGAAGTATCTTACCAAACTATACACGAACTATCTGATGTCCAGGAGCATACCTAAAGAGTGGAACAGCGCCCTTATAGTGTTGATCCACAAGAAGGGCAGCAAAGAAGACATTAAGAACTACAGACCAATAAGTCTACTAGCAGTGACGTACAAGGTATTCACAAAGATCATTCACAACAGAATACAAAATACACTAGACTCGGTTCAACCACGAGAACAGGCTGTTTTCCGCAAAGGCTTCAGTACAATAGATCACATCCATACCCTCAAAGAGGTTATCAGTCGAACCAAAGAATACGACCAACCACTAGCACTAGCCTTCATCGACTTTGAGAGAGCATTCGACTCTATATATCCCAGAGCAGTAATGAATGCCCTAACAGAACAAGGGGTCGACAAGCCATATATTGAAACCCTAGCAAATATATATAGGGAAGACAAAGCGAGAGTTGGGATATATGAGGGCACACCAGAATTCCCCACCAGCAGAGGAGTTAGACAAGGAGACGCAATATCACCAAAGTTATTTACAGCAACACTAGAAAGCATCTTCAGAAAACTGGGCTGGAACAACACAGGTCTGAATATAGATGGAGAATATTTGAACCATCTAAGATTAGCTGATGACATCATCCTGATAGCGAGTTACCCTGGCAAAATGCAACAACAAATAAATGAATTGAATGCAGCAAGCAACGAAGTAGGCCTTAAAATAAATCTGATTAAGACCAAGATAATGTATAACGAACTGATAAACGCACAAGAAATAACAATTATTGACACTGCCCTGGAAATAGTAGAGGAATACATATACCTGGGTCAACTAATACACATATCAGGCTCTCTACTTCCAGAAATAAACAGAAGAATCAAATTAGCATGGAGAACATTTGGACAGAACTCTATCATCTTCAAGTCTAGAATGTCACTCCGTTTGAAAAAGAAAGCGTTTGATCAGTGCGTACTACCAGTATTAACATACGGCTGTGAAACCTGGACCCTGAAAACTGATATCATTAGAAAACTCCAGGTAACGCAGAGGTCTATGGAACGATGCATGCTTGGAATAACAAGGAGAGATAGAAAAAGGCTTGATTGGATCAGACAAAAGACCCAAGTATTAGATGTCATAAATAGAATCAGATCCCTAAAGTGGCAATGGGCGGGGCATCTCGCTAGAAGTACAAACGATAGATAGACCACAAAGATAACGCAATGGTATCCCCGAGGCGTGAAAAGACCAAGAAGACGCCCCACCTTAAGATGTGACTACGACATAAAGGAACTCGCAGGATCAACTTGGGGCCGAATAGCTAGCAATAGACAACAATGGGCCCACATGGAAATGGAATATATAAATATGTAAAGGGAGGCTACACCATAACAAAATGGTTGAATAAGCTGCATATGATGATGATGATTATATATATATATATATATATATATATATATATATATATATATATATATATATATATATATTATATTCTTATTTTTTTAATATTATTATTTGGCGCCCCACGTTGGGCGCCAAATTATATTGTTATTTTTTAATATTATTATTTTTATTAGCCTATTTTATTTATTTCAGAAGATTATTACCATATTATTTTATACAACTTTATTATATTATTATGTTAGTTTGTATTTTACTCTATTTATTCATATCTGTCCGGCTAGCTAACATTTTAATGAAAATAAATTTTTGAATGTGAATAAATGAAGTTTTATATTTTATTTGACTCACCCAGTATCTTACCTTATGATGAGTAACTCTTATCTCACAAAGGGCTAAATTGAAAATCCTTCTGCAAACAGTGGCGACACCTAGTTGTGAGAGGTATAAGCAACAACCAATGAGATCTAAATACAGCAAGTAATCTTTATTTTTTTTAACACAATAAATTGAATAATACGTTGTTATTATTATTAAATTAAAATTTTTAAGGAAATATGAAAGAACCAAACTATACAATATAAAATTCATATTGGAGCGTTCATATCCTATCTATGAGTTTTAATCAACCTTTTACAAATCAAACCTCCATGGTAGGTGCGTAGTTCAAAAGTACCATAGTTCTACTATCTATATTTTGGTAAAACTGTATTTTATTACATTGTATGAGTCATACAAAAAGTTGTGACAAATGGTCACTTATTCTTATTAGTTTATTGCTTAAATTATGGTTTTATATGATCACTAATATTATATCATCGTGTGAAAGTTATAATATACACGTGTGATTTATTTATTATATATTTCAAGTCAACTGATAGGAATATTAATGGTGATTATATTATTATCGGTGTTTCGAGTCCAGTTTTTCCACAAATGCGATGGAAAGTTCATAAAAATAGTTTAAAAAGGTATGTATTAAGTTTTAATTGTTACTACTCACTATTCTTCACTTGAAAGATAGTCTTTTTCCGTCTCTCAGCTGATATATCTCGATCAGACCTCCAAAAAATTCTAGAAGCGTTGACTTTTAATAAAAAAATGATGCATCTCCATCTCTGTTTGCAAAGTGACTCCTTGCCATCCACTGTCATATTTATAATCTTCCCAAATTTCATGGCATGCTTTGATTGAAATTAAGTCATGTCAACCAAAAATATGACATTTCTATTGAAATTACTTTTTGAAGTGATCATTATTTTGTTATGTATGAATATTTTTCACTTTTAATATCTACATTAGGTATTATCAAAAATTCCCTGTCGATTGATACCCCATTTACTGGACTTTTGGGAAAGAAACTTTTGTAGGTTGGAATTTTTTTTGTCCCGAAATTTCTTAACTATCGCAAGTTTTACACACTTTTCACTGCACTTCCCGTTAACTTAGAACTAATATTTACAATTTTTCGTTATTTACAATTTTATCGAGTTTTTTTATAACAATTTTTATCTACTCGATATCATGTAGTATCATAAAACTCGTATTTTGGATTCATGTCTTGCCCATACAATATTATGTTCTTAAAATGATTCAAAAGATTAGTTTCCTTGTTTTTTATTTTTTATTACCAAGATTTTCCACAACTTACACATTATTGTATACTAAAAATGAGACCTAACCTCAGACATGATATGTGATTTTGAATGGGTAAATTTTATTATTATTTTTGATTATCTGATGGTTATGTGCCTTAAACTTTATGTTAAGATTATATATAATGCTTTTTAATCATCAATACTTGGTTTTAGGAAATATACAGACCAAGAATAAATTAATAAATTGATATGCTAACAGCAATAATCTTTCTCAATACATTTACAGATTATGTATTAGAGAAGGATATTGCTGTTAGCATATCAATTTATTCATTTATTCTTGGTCTGAATATTTCCTAAAACCAATAATTGGAAATTAAAAAGCATTATATATAATCTTACCATGAAGTTTAAGGCACAATAACCATCAGATAATCAAAAATAATAATAAAATTTACCCATTCAAAATCACATATCATGTCTGAGGTTAGGTCTCATTTTTAGTATACAATAATGTGTAAGTTTTGGAAAATCTTGGTAATAAAAAATAGAAAACAAGGAAACTAATATTTTGAATTATTTTAAGATCATAATATTCTTTGGGCAAGACATGAATCCAAAATATGAGTTTTATGATACTACATGATATCGAGTAGATGTAAATTGTTATAAAAAAACTCGATAAAATTGTAAATAACGAAAAATTGTAAATATTAGTTTTAAGTTAACGGGAAGTGCAGTGAAAAGTGCGGAAAACTTGCGATAGTTTATAAATTTCGGGACAAAAAAAATTCCAACCTACAAAAGTTTCTTTCCCAAAAGTCCAGTAAATGGGGTATCAATCGACAGGGAATTTTTGATAATACCTAATGTAGATATTAAAAGTTATAAATATTGATACATAACAAAATAATTATCACTTGAAAAAGTAATTTCAATAGAAATGTCATATTTTTGGTTGACATGACTTAATTTTAATCAAAGCATGCCATGAAATTTGGGAAGATTATAAATATGACTTCGACAGTGGATGGCAAGGAGTCACTTTGCAAACAGAGGTGGAGATGCATCATTTTTACATTAAAAGTCAACGCTTCTAGAATTTTTTGGAGGTCTCTTGGAGATATATCAGCTGAGAGACGGAAAAAGACTATCTTTCAAGTGAAGAATAGTGAGTAGTAACCATTAAAACTTAATACATACCTTTTTAAACTATTTTTATGAACTTTCCATCGCATTTGTGTAAAAACTGGACTCAAAACACCAATAATAATATAACCACCATTAATCTTCCTATCAGTTGACTTGAAATATATAATAAATAAATCATACGTGTATATTATAACTTTCACACGATGATATAACATTAGTGATCATATAAAACCATAATTTAAGCAATAAAATAATGAGAATAAGTGACCATTTGTCACAACTTTTTGTATGAATCATACAATGTGATAAAATACAGTTTTCACCAAAATATAGATAGTAGAACTATGGTACTTTTGAACTACGAACCTACCATGGAGGTTTGATTTGTAAAAGGTTGATTAAAACTTATAGATAGGATATAAACGCTTCAATTTGAATTTTATATTGTATAGTTTGGTTCTTTCATGTTTCCTTAAAAGTTTTAATTTAATAATAATAACAACGTATTATTCAATTTATTGTGTTAAAAAAAATAAAGATTACTTGCTGTGTTTTGATCTCATCGGTTGTTGCTTATACCTCTCACAACTAGGTGTGGCCACTGTTTGCAGAAGGATTTTCAATTTAGCCCATTGTGAGATAAGAGTTACTCATCATAAGGTAAGATACTGGGTGAGTAATATCGAGAGATAGATACGTATTATTGCTGAAAATGTTACACTTTGCGGATAATAATTCGAAACCTGAAAATTATGTGTTATCGAAAATAAGACGAATTCTTGATCATCTGCGAACAGTGTTCCCAAATTCTTTATATCCATTTCAAAATCTATGCATAGATGAAAGTTTACTTTCGTTCAAAGGACGAGTATTCTTCAAACAATATATACTGTGTGATTGCGAGACTGGATACATCCTGGATTTTATTATCTATGTAGGAGCTTCAACAGAAATAAATAAAAATGAAAATCTTAGTGCAGACATTGGAATTTCCGGCAATATTAATATTACTTTGTTACAGCCCTATTAAGTAGAAGGGCATTTTTTATTTGTGGATAACTGGTACACAAGTCCAGCATTGTTTTCCTATTTACTTTAAAATGAAACAAATGCCTGTGGCACGGTAAAAAAAATAGAAAAAACATGCCGGCATTTGCAAAAATATTGGGAAGAGCTTGCCTCTTCTCAATATTGGGAAGAGGCGAGGTTGAATGCATGTCAACAGATAAACTATTGGCTATGAAGTGGAAAAATAAAATAGAAGTTCGAATGCTCACAACACTTCACAATAACACCATGAAACTTAGGGGAAAAGCAGATCGAAGTACAAAAGAGGAAATAAAAAAACCATAATGCATATTGGACTACAATGAAAATATAGGTTCAGTTGATAAAAGTGACATGTTACTTAGTTCGGTAGAAAGTGTTCGCAAAACGGTCAAATGGTATAAAAAACTTTTTTTTCATATGGTGGACTTATCCTTACTCAACTCTCAGGTCATTTACAAAACTGCTACAGGTAAAAACATTTCCTTATTGGATTTTCAATTACAACTTGTAAAACAGCTTTTAGAAGCTTATCATGTTCCACAAAGCGAATCCAGAAACGGGAGAAGATCTGCGGATGGAGATAATCCACTGCGTCTAACAGAGCGCCATCTTGTTTCCATCATTCCGGCTACTCAGGAAAAAAGTCTCCACAGAAAATGTGTTATATGTGCTAAGCATAACAAACGGAGTGACACTAGAAACATATGTAGATTATGCAATGTACCTCTTTATCTTCTTATTTGTTTTGAGATATATCATTCTTGTGAAATTTATTAGAATGTTTCTTTCATTTTTTTATGCCTTTAACTGTTTTAAAAGTTTTATAATTCTATTTCATCTGTTTTCTAGAATGTTTCTTGTAACTTTTGTAACTTTTACTTTATTTTCTTCACGTAAATAAAGTTTATATTTGCTGCACAATATTGCGTTTTAATTTCTTGAAGATAAATAATATGTTTGAATCATAAACATATCTCATTTAATATACAAATGCCAAAAAACAATAAGAACTGTGCAGTTTTTATTATATCAATATAACGAAGCACTGCTCCGGACGTATATGTATGAACTGGCCTAAAAACCCGCGCACAGCGGTCTCGACTTCGGGAGCTAGCGCCGCAGCGAAAAGGTTAAGAACGCTAAAACAGCAAAAACTAGATGCTCCTGCATAGGGTGCCACTTAAATGAAAACGCACATCTGTTGAAAATGTTAAGTGCGAATGAAAAACGCTAAATTCTTAATATAGAGCCTCTACAGCCTTCAGACCCTTTTGTGAAGGTCACTCACCAAATCATACTACTTTTCAACTCCAAATTATAGATCAGTTCATCGGTTTCTCTGTTACTCTAAAATACTAGATGTTGTCTACTGTCAATACTGCTGGTTATTTTTTCTCAAAGAAAAAAATATATGGTGATCAGGCATTCGTGATAGGGGACATTTATCAGAAAGAATTGAATAATACAGTGTCGTGAGTGGATATGTGGACGTATGTGTTGTGTATGAACTTTGGTGAGAAGATGATATTATCGACATAGAACTTGAAGATGAAATTCATAAATAACAGTAATTTTGGAAAATGGTTCTTCAAAGATTATTCGATGTCATATAGCAAAGGAATCTTTGACTTTTAGAACATATCGAGAGGACTTAAGTGAGGAAGGGCACCATGGAAAGTTGGTGTCTGTTGTACAACTTCTTGTCCGAAATAAATCACCGGAGGTGGAAATTCTATTTTTAAAAATATTTATTTATTACTTTTACACTTAGAATATTACCGACAAAGAATTTTACGTCTAATTTACTTAAAAGTTAACTACTGACTGCTGTCTGAGCGAATTTAGAAAATGAGGTAAACTAAACTGATCAGCAAAATTATACAGTGCGTCAGCAATCTTCATATCATCTTATCAACAAGGGGTGACATAATTCCTCCCCCTGTAGTTTCAGCTTCCGTGGACTGATTTTCTTGGATTGGTTTCTTGCATATGATTCTTTTGAGAGCCCAGTACAGACATAAAAGAATTACGAGGCAATAAATTATTATCGTCCAAGTACTTGGAACATAGGAAGGTGCGTACGTT
This sequence comes from Galeruca laticollis, assembly GCA_963921935.1. NCBI lineage: Eukaryota > Metazoa > Arthropoda > Insecta > Coleoptera > Chrysomelidae > Galeruca > Galeruca laticollis. The sequence goes on from OY998176.1 coordinate 181,222,219, forward strand.
TCAAGAACTGGAGTATTTCTGATGATTCTATCTCGGAGGGTACTGAAGTCATCTAAGTTTTTTTCTGGAAGACTAAAATTGATATTTCTATGAACGAGATGATCACGATTGGATATGTATACTCCTGGAATGGAAATAGGCTGGCTTTCAACTTTTATCAGGCCATTATTTATTACTGCTTCGGAGTCTATAATAATTTGACAGGATGCCGGAATGTTGGCTAGGTAAGTGCCGATGTAGTTGAGGATTTATTCTTGTTGGTAACACATTATTCTGTTGTTTGTTTCCTTGGGAAGAACGACGATCCACTGATTGGATTCATCAAGTCTTTTGGTTAATATTCTAGAGTTGCTTAAGGGCATTTGACTGCAGGCGAATGTGGTCTTGAGGTTGAGAAGTTGATCTTCGCAAGGGCTGTTGGAATTAATTCCTTATAGGCTGACTTCTTAGCACATATATTCTTGTCTAGCTAATTTTATGCATGGTTCATCCAATAGATTGAAGTACAATTCTTTTATTGAAAGAAATCTATTTTGAGGGATGATTACTTAACTTACTCTCACTCTGAATAGGTATTGGATACAAATAATATAGTTCTAAATCAAAAGGATATGTTATGGGTACATGTGAAATATATGTAATATGAAATTGACTGTCTCGACCCTTACTTCGTGGAATCTGCTCATATTAGTGTTTTTAAATGAAACTCACGGTCTCTAGTTAATTCCACAATATAATACAAGTTATTGAAAATTCTAAAAAATTGACAATTGTTTCGATAAATCAATATCATCGTCAGAATGACAGAAGTTACATTTCATTTTATGTCTACCTGATGTTTAGTAGTTATTTTTGGCTAGACCAAGAAGTAACCTAACTTGTGATTGGCTTAATATATGAGCAATCGTATAGACTTAGTTTCTAAGTTCAGAATATGTCTACATTATCTTTAGTTAGTTTAATACATTTTTCCTTTTCTGTACAATTAATTATATTCACTGTTAATGTATAATTTGGTTCAAAAGCTTAATTATAAATATATTTTCTATAACACTATTCTAAATGAAACTTACAGTTTCTAGATAATTTCACAATATATTGGAAAAAATGTTAAAAATTTTATGAAATTTGACAATTGTTTCGATATTAAATATCATTGTCAAAATGACAGGAGTTACATTTTATTTGATGCTTACCTGATGTATAAAAATTATTTTAGGCTAGACCAAAAAGTGACCTACCCTGTGATTGGCCTAATATATGTTAATAGAAAAAAGAAGAAGATGTGATATTACAAATATTGAAGCTTAGATATTATTAGCCCTATGGTGATATCCTGGATATAATTTTTCCAATTAAGATCAGTATAACTGTGCGATGATATAGAAAACCAGGCAAACTATATCTGCTGATCTTCACAATTATCACTTAAGAAGACAGTTTATTAGTGGAGAATTCCCTAGATTTAACTGTTCATTGACAACATCATATTGTGGGTCTCTTAAATGTCTTCTAATTTCCAGTTCTTCAAGAAAATCCAGTTCTTGTGTCTTTTCACAAATATGCAGCACTTCTAGTTCTGTGTTAGGTGTCAATGAATGATTGGTGTCAAGTAGAAAACTTCTTTGTTGGGTCTGCTTCAAGAACTTTTACATCGCTTAGAGCAGACCCAACAAAGAAGTTTTCTAATAATGTAAGGGATATTGTTATTAATTCAAATTATCTTTTAAATGATTACGAAAAGAGGTCTATCATACATAAGAATCCTCATTGTCCACAATCATATGGAACAGTTAAATTACATTAAATAACGAAACCAATTAGACCTGTAGTCTCTTATGTTAATGCTCCTAATAATATATTGGCAAAGAAGCTCAACAATATACTCAATACTTACGGATATGAATCTCAGTACTCAATTAGAAATTCAATAGAACTAATCAAAAAGTTGAAAACAATCCACTTGCAAGATAAGTATAAACTCATTTCGTTCGATGTAACTAATATGTTTACTAAAATTCCTCCTAAAGAATGTCTAATACTTGTAAGAAAATTACTAGAAGGTGAAAATATTAATCCAGGAATAATATCAGATATACTTAATTTATTTGATGTATGCATTAATCAGAATTATTTCACTTTTGACAATAAGATATATATTCAAAATTAAGGTTTACCAATGGGAAGCCCTATATCACCTATTTTAGCAAACATTGTTATGGAAAATTTAGAAAGAAAGATCTTTGAAAGTAATATTTCGAAAAATATTTTATTTTGGTATAGATATGTAGATGACATGCTAGCTTGTTTTATGGGTAGTGAACGACAATTAGATGTATATTTCAGCCACATCAATAATTTACACCCGAAAATTAAATTTACATTAGAAATTGAAGAAAATAGCTCAATCAATTTTCTAGATTTAAAAATTCAGAGAGTTAATAATGTACTTGATTATTCAATTCACCGAAAACCAACACAGACTGATGTGACAATTCCATTCGATTCTAACCACCCTGTGTCACACAGACTAGCAGCATATAATTCAATGATACATAGAGCTTTTTCAGTTCCTATGAACAAATGTAATTTTGATAGAGAGATTAATATAATTAGTCAAATAGCAACATCTAACGGTTATCCATTAGATATGATGAATAAGCTAATTAGTAAAAAAGAGGAAAAAGTGGCATTACAACTAATATATCCGAAACAAGCTGATGAAATTAAAACTTATAAAACCATTACATATGCAGGAAATATTTCTAATAATATTTCAAACTAATACAACCACTTCTTTTAAAACAGAGAGTAACGTTAATACAAAATTGTTAAATGTAAAAACAAAAATACCACTATTAAAGAAGTCAGGTATATATAAACTCAAATGTCCAGAATGTAATGCTGTCTATTTGGGTCAGACCCTTAGGAATTTGGAAATACGATACAGTCAGCACATACGAGCATACAGATTAAAACAACCAGATAAATCCCACTACGAAAAACATCTACTTGACACCAATCATTCATTGACACCTAACACAGAACTAGAAGTGCTGCATATTTGTGAAAAGAAACAATATGAAGTTGTCAATGAACAGTTAAATCTAGGGAATTCTCCACTAATAAACTGTCTTCTTAAGTGATAATTGTAAAGATCAGCAGATATAGTTTGCCTGGTTTTCTATATCATTGCACAGTTATACTGATCTTAATTGGAAAAATGATATCCAGGATATCACCATAGGGCTAATAATATCTAAGCTTCAATATTTGTAATATCACATCTTCTTTTTTTTTCTATAAACATATATAAAGCCAATCACAAGTTAGGTTACTTCTTGGTCTAGCCAAAAATAACTACTAAACATCAGGTAGGCATAAAATGAAATGTAACTTCTGTCATTCTGACGATGATATTGATTTATCGAAACAATTGTCAATTTCTTAGAATTTTCAATAACTTGTATTATATTGTGGAATTAACTAGAGACCGTGAGTTTCATTTAAAAACACTAATATGTAATATTGCTATTTACTCTATAATAAGAGACTTTTAATAAATTTTCAAAAATTGGAATATTGTTTATTTCAAGTTTTATGGGCATTCAATCTTTACTCACATTCTTGTATAATCCTTCCAAAAGTTTGAACAATTCACCAGGTTTTATTATGCTTGGATGCATAATTCCCGCTTTAGCAAATCATATTGAATTTTCTATACCTTGTAAGATTGAACTAAGCATTTCGTACAAGTTTAAAACTAGAAAAATTACGTCCCATATGAAGGTATTTGTCTCGAATTGAGATTGATTCCCTATATATGAATCGATTGATGCCAATTTACGTTCTAATAATAATTGATTATGATTTATTTGTTGAATACTCTTATTAAAGTTATCTATCAAAGATATTGCTACCGAATTTTGAGTTTTTATTTCATCAGATAATTGATTTTGATTTTGTTGAAGTTATCTAATAAGGTTGTCGTAATGTTCTCTGTCATTGGAGTCTAAAAGTCCGCTAATAGTTTCAACAATTGAACCGAGACCGTTGAACAACCCTCGTTTGTTTCTATCTCCGCGAGGTAGTAATTCTGTTAATTTTATTTCAACTTCACTTTCTGCAAATTTTAGGAAACGCTTGTGTTTGGTTATCTCTTCCTCACAAATGTTATTTTTTATAGCTGTGTTAAAAATATATATCTGTTTATCTTTTAAATTTTGAAATTGTGTGACAATAGGATTGATGTCATAATAATAAAATATCGAGTGATAGTATTCGGTTACTTTTGCAGTGCCAAGTTTCACTGGAAGTGGACCTGGGTTATCATGGAAGTTTCTAAGTGTAATTGTTCCTTTGAATCCGAGAATTCCTGGAAACCTGAAATAATAACTATGTGTCAAATGAATATATTCTTTTCAGTGGGCGTATTACGCATATGAATTTTTTCGTGTTTTGCTGTGGTAACTACTTTGCGCTTGGTATTCACTGATTTAATACTAACGGGCTTGTGAAATTTGTTCGCACTTTTCTGTCTCTTTTTCTTTTTTATAAAAATCTTTTCGTTTGGTATAAACATCTCAGGACTTTCTCGGTTTTCATTTACTGTTTCTAATAGATTCTCTTCTAGGTTTGATGAATCAGCATTTATTTTCGCATACAATAATTTAGAACGTTCTTTTTGTCTATTAACGTAATCATTGATTGAAAGTTTATCAATTGCGATATCAAATGGATCACTTCCAGTAATATGTCCGTTAATTATGTCCATAGGTTTAAATTTAGTAGCCGAATGTATAGTACTATTTTATGCTAGAATAGCATTTGCCATTTTAGTTTTTACAGGTGTGTATGAGAACCCTTGTGAGTTTAATAGCCTTAGATGTTCTATTATCGTTGAATGAAATCTTTCCACAATTCCGTTTGATTGAGGATGATCTGGGGAGCAAAAATGAATTTTAATTTTATGTAGTCCTAATAGTTCTGTGATGACCGTGTTTTTCAAATTCGGTGCCGTTATCGCGAATAATTTGATTTGGTATACCGTGATGAGAAAAGTATGTTATCAAATTGTTCGCTACTTCTGTACCAGAAGGTGCATTTGAATGGTATGCTTGGGCATATTTAGAAAAAGTATCATCTATCGTCAAAAATTTTGAATTTCCAAAAGTAAATGAATCTATATGAATGATTTCAAACAGTTTATTTGCAGTGGGTGTCAAATTCATTTTTAACTTTACTGGATGACTATCATATTCACACTGTTGGCATATTTCGCACTCGTTAATGAATGTTTGAATTGATTTTTTCATGTCCGGCCAGTAATACTTTTCTTTAATTCTTCGAAGAGTTTCATTCATTCCGCGGTGGTTCGTTTCACCTTCGTGATAGTTTTCAATCATTTCTTTAATATCATCCTTTTTTATGAAATCTAATAATTTGATAGAGCATTTTTTGAATTTTATGGATGACGACTTAAAATATTTCTGTAAACAAATTGAGAATGGTTCGTATATATTATTTAACAAAGTTGATAACATCGTTCTTGAAATTATTTTTTAGAGACCTGAAATAAAAACCGTTGTTTATTGCCGAATAAAGTGATTATTTTTAATTTTGCAGGTGAATGTAAAACTGATTCAATGAATATTTGATTTTTACCATAATGTACAGCACATTCATTGGACGGTATGCCTATTATTGGATCTTCATTGACATTTGTCATCAGTAATATCTTCGTTTTGTCTATCGCTAGAATTATTTTGTGTCTCTTCATGTTGATGCTGAATGTTGTCATCTGAAATTGTTTCGTCAATGTTAACTATCATTGGAAAATTGTCATTGTCGGTTGTGGATGTGTCGCTTATTAGTTCATTAGCAGTTGGTGAAGGGGTATTTAAAGTTTGTAATGCTTGTTCGAACGTACTTGGATTATTATGGTAGTTTGATGTTCCATCTAAAATTTCATCAATACGTCTCCAAAATGACTTATCGTTCAAAATTGAATTCGTATCTTTAGTGTGAAGTTCTATTCGCGATAGAGAATCTACATTATTAGATTTCTTTTTTCTATAAAAAAAGTTATAGTCAAATTATTCTAATTTAATTCGCCAACGAAGTAATTTAGAATTTGGTTCTTTTAAAGAGTTTAACCACACGAGAGGTTTATGATCTGTTATTACATTGAACTGACGGCCATATAGATATGGACGAAAATATTTTGTTGCCTAAACTATAGCAAGTAACCCCTTCTCAATCGTGGAATAATTTTGCTCTGAGTCGTTAAGCGTTCTCGAAGCATATGCTACAGGGAGATCTTGTGCAATAGGACCTTGGGATGAGATAGCACCTAGTGCTACATAAGAAGCGTCGGTGGTAAGATTAAATGTTTTATTGAAGTCTGGATATTGTAATATCGGTTCGTTAGTCAATTAAGTTTTACAAGTGTCAAAACACGTTATGTATTCGTCGTTAAGTTCAATTTTTGCCCCCTTCTTCAAACATTTCGCGAAAGGTTTGGTTAGTCGTGCAAAGTCCTTGATTAACCGTCTGTAGTATCCAAGCAATCCTAAGAAGTCTTTAAGTTGCTTGGGTATTTTAGGTATCGGATAGTTGAGCATCGCATACATTTTTTCGGGGTTTCCGTCAGGTGTCACTACTTGATCTAGATAAGTAACTTATTTCCTTAGGATCTCAGATTTATCTAGCTGAACTTTGAAGTTTGCTTCTCTGAGTCTGTGGAAAACCGTCTTTAGGCGCTCTAAATGCTCTTGTAATGAGGGTGAATACACAATAATATCGTCTAGGTATACTAAACACATCTCATTGTGTATACCTCTTAGTATGTTGTCAGCGACACGCTGGAAAGTTGCTGGCGCATTTTTCAATCCAAAAGGCATGCGCAGGAACTCCCAATGGCCATTTTCGGTGTTAAATGCCGTCTTTTAGATGTCAGTTTTTTCAATCTCAATTTGGTGTAAGCCACTGGCTAAATCTATTGTAGAGAAATATTGGCAATCGACCAATTTGTTAAGTAGTTCTGTGATATTTGGTAGGGGGTACCGACCTTCTATAGGCTTCTCGTTTAGTTTCCTATAATCGATGAACACTCTCCATTTTTGTTGATTACTGGCATCTAATTTCTTGCTTACCATCCATATTGGACTACGCCATGGTGGGTTAGATGACCGAATAATTTTTGAATCTAACATTTTTTTGATTTGATTAGCAACTTCTTACCGATAAATTTTTGTATATACGGGTATTTCATCTGTCGTACCTATATTATGTTTAATTTTATTTGTAAATGATAGTGGTTCACCTTCTTTTAAAAATATATCGCTATATTCTTGACAAAGTTTTAATATTTTTTTCTTTTCTTCACTATTCATGTGATCAGTTCTAATTTCATTAAGGTCCAAGGGTATTTGAAGTGAATCAATATTATTTAGATCAATGTTTTCTATTTCATTTTCGTCAAAACATTCTACTTGAAATAGTTCTGAAAAATCTAGTGATACGATACTGTCAGATTTGTTTAATATTGTAGTAAGAGCATAGCCGTTTTTTGCAGTGCTAAGGCATTGTGGAATTTCGCAGTTATGAAACTTTTGATAAGGAATAAAAATATCTCCATGTGTAACACGTATTTCAACAACTTGTTGCGATCTAGGAGATACAGTTACAAGATTAAGGTCAGCGTTCACCTCGTGGTAATGAAGTTTTATTTGACTAGAAGGAGTGATAAGAAATCCTTCTTAAAAATTTAGTTTCGCTTGTAATATTTTTAAACTATCTAATCCAATTGAACCATGGAAAACATTGTCAAATTTGAAGGGATATAATTCTAATTTTATTCGATTCGGGAGCCAGTATGTCGGCTCGGTATTTATGGGAAGATTTTTGAAATACTGTTGTTACTTCGAATGGGTCATTTTTAATATCACTAGGATGATATTTCAAAGCAAAGTCGGGATTTATAAATGATCGACTTGATCCGGTATCTATCAGAAATTTTAAATCATATTCGGGTAAAATCATATAGGGTAATTCACTTGATTTGACGTTTGTAAAAGGTACTATTTTAAGATTGTTATGGTAAGGTAGATTTTCCGAGGCACTTGACAAAATTTTGTGTTTTTGTTAACTGTGTCATCATTATCACTACTATCTTTATTAGGATTTGAATTATCTAAATACAGTTGATCAGCAGTTTGATCAGAATAATCGTAATTAATATTTAAATATTTCCAATTTTCGGGTTCATAGTTTTCTAGGGTATCTTCATTATAAAGTTCTTCCGAAGTATAATTCGGACGTTTAGTTTGTCTAAAATTATTAGTAGATGGCGGCGGTCTTTTATATATTGGTTGATTTTGATTGTTTGGATAAGTATTTCGGGTGCTAGTAGACATGAGCGTTGGTTTAGGTAGGTTAGCGTTTGAATTTGGCCTGAAAACATTCATATTTTGGTTGGGCCTTTTGAAAACTTGTGAGGCTTCAGAAAAATTTTGTTAAGCAGGTCTAGGATTTATTGGGATTGGTTGTGAGGGAAAATTGTTCTGTCTTGCTAAAAAATTATTTGGAGTTTGCGAATTTAATCTTGGTAAGCTGGGACTGGGTGAGTTGAAAGTTGTATACTGATTTTGAGTAGGTGGTTGACAATTAGATCTGAAATCGTTCGTTGGTCGAGAGTTGTGTCTGAAAGGTGTTGTTCCATGATTATTTTTTGATGAATTTTGTAAATAATGCGCATTTTCCTCTTGTAAAACAAATTGCATTGCTTCGCTTAATGATGTCGGTTTCATACAACGAATTATAGTTCGAATGAGTTCTTTTAACCAAGAAAGAAACGTTGTTAATGTTAAATTTTGATATAATTTTTCGTTTTAAAATTTCACGATCTTCTGTTGTTTCGTGTAAATTTACATAACTACAAAGTAAGTTCAGAATGTGCAAACACCTATCATAAAATGATTGTGGACTTTCATTAGAGTTCTGTCTTAGCGTTACGAGATCCCTATTTAGACATACTTCATCTCGTTGATCCAAGAAGTTTCTCATCAATACGTCTTTCAATTCGTTCCATGTGTTACATGTCTGAATATTAATGACTGTTTTAGCAATTATAGAATTCAACAAATAAATGTTTTGAAAATTATTTAGATTTGCCCTATCAATAAAATTATTTATGAGTTATTCGTTAACAGAAATAAATCTATTTAGATCGTTTGGATTCCAGTCAAAATCGGGGATGCAATTTGAATACTCCCATTTGAAAGATTGTACCGCCATATCTATTTGATTATTTACTGTACTAATTGAATTTGTCGGGTTTGAGTCAGTAGTGATTTCTAACAATAAATTATCAAATGTACGAGTTAGTTCATTAACAGTTACTTCAGAATTCATAAATTGTACTTACAGAATGTAAAGGATGGTTTTAAATATGCCTAATTAGCTATGAAAATTCACGATTGGATCCTCGCAGATTTTGGGCAATATGGGTTCCAGATCTCGTTGGGGGACATTGTTCCATAAATACTACTTAAACAAGATCCGAGACAGGAGGATAGTTCAATGAACAAGGTATTGGCAAATAAACCAATAAAATGATATGAAGGTTACTTACTTGTCAAGAAATACAATATTACATCCATACGGAATTATATCCATAAAAACATCCAAATTCACCAAACAACAATTGTGCAATAATATATGTATTAACATTTCCAATGAATTTATTTTAAAAACCCCATTCCTTGAAGGAAATGTTGTGGATTGAACGTTTACATGATGGAAGAAATGAACTGAAGTCGTCAAGCCGACTGTATGGATTTGAATTAAAACTCAAATTTCCACTGTAAATTCTTACTTTGTCTACACCCTGTATATCATAATTCATATATTCCGTATATATCATATAATAAAAATATTATCCTTCCCACATTTTTAATATATAACAATTTCTTTTGTCCACAAAAATACATGCATCGGTTGAGTTTTCAACAGTCGTATGACGGTTTCATTTACTACCCACTTTGAACGACCTATAAAATATCCATAACAACCCATTTTCCACTTAATTTTCATCATCATTCAAAAAATCGTTAATCAAGTTACAAGAAAGCATTGAAGAAATCTAATGTCACATCTTGTCATGAATTAATCATGAAAAAGTAAAAACATATCAATTGCATTGTACCATAAGCAGTTGTGATAATCTTAGTTGTGACGCAATATGAACAAAAATGTAGAATAATGCAAATATAGAAAAAGTGCATGTGATCATCGAATTTCATTTAATATAATAACCAACTCATATACTTGTAAAAGCAGTCATTACCATAATATACGGTTAAGAGCCCATTAAACATACAAGTAATTACGACTTCTCGCATTTTGCTCTCCCATTATTAAAGATGAGAACGCAGAACACCGACATATCCAATTAAATTCTTCGAATGATATTGGAAGAATTACATAGATCCTGTTGACATGGAAAATTTATTTCAGGAACTCAAGGTCTTATAGACAAGAAATCCCACTACACAAAATCGCCGACGCAAGACACAGATCAAGAGAACAGTCTAATAAAAAATAACCAAATGTCCGCCTATATGTATACATTTGGTTGATTCTAAGGACAAAATTGATAAACTTTTAAAAAGGGGTATATATAGACTTGAATGTGGTGACTGTGAAGCAGCTTACATAGGTAGAAATTGTAGAGCTTTGAGAACTCGCTTATCTGTACATTCGAATCTAAGTAAGAATTCTTCTTTTAAAGATAATTTGAGATTCAACAATCATAACTCCAGCCCCAATAGACATTCAAAAATTTTACAGGAGATCACTAATAGGAATTACAATAGATTAGATTTTCTTGAGGACATATACATAAATAAATGTTGGTCAACATCTTTTGTTTAAACCCACAAGTTAATTTGTATAGATCTGACAACTCAAGTCTCAATTTTAATGAACTTATTACTATAGATATATGAATACTGAATATAGCATTTGTATACGGAAAAGATCGAGGAAAGAGTCTCTCACATTGTAGCAATTTACTAATAGCCCACTCATGACCAAATATGTATTCCTGCAATTCTGTCATTAAAATCTGATACCACACCAATACCATCTGTTGATAAATGTTAACAAACTCGTTTTGAGACTATACGAACTAGTGATCATTGTCAACAAATTAAAATTGCAACTTCACCTGATTACCAGCGTCCAAGACGATTCACTTGGGTTAGTAGGCCTCCCTCCTGTGTTACAAGCCATCAAAGCGACAAAGAACATAAACTTAAGATAGCTTATGCTTCAGATTTTGCGCAAAAATCCATTTATGAAATGACAACTATATTAACTTATATCAGATGTTTCCAGCATATTAAAGCTTGGTTGGCAAACAGAAATTCTGGATGATCGTTGTAAACGGTATACCGTTTACAACGAATCTGCAAATCTGTCAGGAATATGCATGCGTATATTTCAATATGTTGAACACTTTATACTACTTATTCATCTAAATCTCTACAAATTTGGCAACATCTGTGTATTCACTTGAAATTTTGCTGATCTTGCCAAAACTAATTTTCAGTCCGTCCAGACGGCGCGGCGGTTCTATTGATTGGTGAGAGATAACGTTAACTAATCGTGTTAGATTAGAGTGCTTATTGCTGTGTACCTATATGTTAAACAAACTCATATATTGTATTCCACAAAAACGAATGTTTCTCAGTTACTTTTAGAGTTACACTTGATTGTTACATATGAAACTGGATAATATCAACTACCAATAATGAAATACGAAATTATCAAAAATAGAATGCGATAATGAATTATTCCAATCAATTCATAATAACTATTCGATGTTTCACCTTTACCAGATCTGCTCGCTCTTCAACAACATTGTAAAAATAGTTTATAGTAGAATGTGATTTGCTCATTTAAAAATACGAGAAAAAGAAATAATCAAGTGTTCAGAATGATATTTCAGGGGTAAGTATGAAATGTGGAGCGAAAAAAGCAAAAAATAAGGAGATTCGTACTTTTCGCCATAACTCTCTTCTGAAATGATATCGCACCGATTTCATTGTTGAAGTAGTTCGAGTAACGCAATGTTCAATGTGTAAGGGTAAAACAATTCAGAAATATTGATTGAGGTCATTCTTAGGAAATAAAATGAAAGTATTCGTTGATCATATGAAACTTTTATGTAGCAATGCCTTGTATCTTGTCAGTTTGTGCGGTTTTAAATAATTTAATTGTGATCTTACAATTGAAAAGAGCCATTATTATTATTTTTTTATGGAATATTTCTTAAAGTTTGAAAACATTGACTACGAACTCTAATAATAATTATTAAATTATTATTATTTAATCAACGTAATTAATCCTTTTTGGGACAATATTGACAAAAACCCCAATGTGCTAATATTAATACAAGATAATTTACTATCTTTAAAATGTCTGCATGCATTTTATACAGATTTCTGGTTCCATATACATTTCACCATTCTAGAGCCCATCTTTCTCTGGCTATTTTGTAGCATTCCCGCAATACAATTAAATTAACTAAGCGGGCTTTGAAATAATAAACGAATACTCGTGTGACATCATGGTGACGTTTGATCCGCAATTTTCCGTTTTCGTTTACATACTTACTTCTATTTACACATTCTGAAGAATTATTTTTACTACAAATGCCTTCTACACTGTCATGTGAAGAAAATATAGAGTTGGTTTCATTTTGCGTAGAAAAGTTCAGGAGAAGCAGCTAATATTCTAACCAATGTAGCAAGATTATTAAAGAAGTTTAACGAAACTGGTTCAGTAAAAAACAAATTTAAGGTGCCTGATGAAAAAACTGTGGTTAATGAAGAAAATAGTTTGGAAGGGTCTCTGACAGTTGCAGAAAATCCTCAAGTATCCATAGCGCAAGTTTATCAAAACACTTATATTTATTTATCCTCAATTGGCCGTATTTTGAAAAGCAAGTAGTTTCATCCGTACAAGACTAAATTCATTCAACTTCTGAAGGATAGAGATTATGACGCCCGGTCTAAGTTTTGCGATATGTATCAAGTAATGATAGAAGATAATCCAAATTTCACAGAAAATTTTTCATTCTCCGACGTATCTACTTTCACATCATATGGAAACGTAAGCTTACAAAACTATCGTTGGTGTGCAGACACATACCCCCATTTTGTTGTAGCAAATACAGACCAATTCAGATTCAAGGTTAATGTATGGTGCGGAAGAATTTGGAATTGTCAAATTATTGGATCATGTTTCTTTAGAGAAAACCTTGATGCAAGACGTTATTTAACTTTGTTGGAAAATGCAATTACCCAATTTTTAGATGGTATCATTCAACTTCACCCGACACCCACAGCGGGTACAAACGGGTTTATGATTATATATATATATATATATATATATATATATATATATATATATATATATATATATATATATATATATATATATATATATATATATATTATATATATATCATCATCATCATCATATGCAGCTTATTCAACCATTTTGTTATGGTGTAGCCTCCCTTCACATATTTATATATTCCACTTCCATGTGGGCCCATTGTTGTCTATTGCTAGCTATGCGGGCCCAAGTTGATCTTGCGAGTTTCTTTATGTCGTAGTCCCATCTTAAGTTGGGGCGTCTTCTTGGTCTTTTCACGCCTCGGGGATACCATTGCGTTATCTTTGTGGGAAGTGGTACTTTCCCGGCGATATTCATGAAGTATTTTATATATCAAATAAGGTAAGAAATTTAGTGATAGAATTTGGAGTAATGATCTTGACGCAAGGTAAAAGATATATTGTATATTAGTGAGAAGCATCCGACCCAGTTTATCTCTGCTGTTTTCTTACATTGCCGAGGAAGCCCGTCAAGTAACATTTTCTAGAAAGTTCTGGAAATGTCAACGCTAAAAAGCGCAAGTTATGAAGACAGTTCAGTTCAGTTGAGCATTGGTTAATAAATAGTACAGTGTCAAGATAACCATATTTTTTTAAGTGTTTTCATGTGGACCGTTTTTTTTTAGTAAATATAACTTAGAATAGACTTGTAAAGGAAAGGGCTGTCAGAAGTGTAGGATTGTACAGATAAATAGTGAGTAAAAATGTATACATAACTGGATTATTCAGAAGTTAGCTATTAACGACGGGAACTGGAAGAACTTAAACTGGATACGACTTGATAGAAGGGAGAATTGTTGGAACAGCTTAAAAAAGCTATAGAAAGTGATGGTTTAAATGTGTTTTTCGATGATGCTTTTTCTATAATTTGTTCAATTCATTCCTTAGTAAATAAAGTTTCTTCTGATACTTTTACATTAGAAAATGAAGTTTCTGCTGACATTGGTTCCTTGGAAAATAAAGTTTCGCGTTTAGAACATGAAGTTTCTTCTGAAATTCAATCTTTCAGAAATGAAGTTACTTTTGAAATTTATTCGTTAGAAAAAAAATTTCTTCTGAAACTACTTTGTTAGACAATGAAGTTCCTTCTAAAACTCTTCTTTGGAAAATAAAGTTCCTGGTGATATTACTTCTATAAAATAGAAGTGATGAAAAAGAACTTGGAGCAAATTATCAAATGCTAAGGTCCTACTCACTAATATACCTTAATGTCTAATATAATTTAGCAGCACTACCGGTAACGTATTCCACGAGATGCGCACATGACTCAGCTTTGAGCTAACATAGTCTCTTGGACTAGATCACAAAGTCAAACGGCTTGAGCGTTCTCAATTGATTGGTATTGTCGAGAAGCTGGATAACCTTAGCATTCCCATGTTGGAGTAACCGTTGTTCACTGTTACTAGCGAATGATATAATATATAAACAATTTGATAACTGTTATCTCTTTACCGTTGCACCTAAAAATGAAATCGAAAACCTAAGTTAAGTATTCGGCCCTTATCATAAAAAAAATCCAATTCACCACCCAGACTGAACAAAATTATTAATTTAATTTTCTTGATATGACACATTATAAGATCAACAATGACATGAAAACAAAATGGTATATAAAACAAACTTGGTCCTCAAGATATTTCACTTCATTTCATATCATCCTATTTCCCAAAATAAAGTAGGTAGTTGTTGGTTTGGCGGCTGATAGAGCTATCCAACTACCAAATCCTGAATTTAGATATAAAGCAAAAACTTCACTATGGAAAAATAACAATTATTCTAGAAAAATATTGGGAAAAATATTATAATTAATTGACCACAAAACAAATTTTAAACATCAGGATGTAAAACATATACTTTCAGCATGTATACAGGGACTGTCTGACCAAATAGTAAATTATGTTACCAAATATGAATTTAAAATAAGACATAAAGGTTATAACACATTATTAAACTATTTCAGTATTCTCAAGTCAAAAACGGTGAAAAAAGTTATATTATTTACAGATGTCTTTCTAATTATTATAATGCTGTTCCAGTCACAATATTTGGAAAATAGATGGGATATTTATAAATAGAATAAGGAAAATGAAACAGCATCAACTTACCCTGAAATCGCAAGAAACGTGCAATTAGTTATAAAAATACGAAAACGAAACCACATACAAATAAAAGATAATTACTTACATGAAAAGGTGAAATCTAATAATGATAGAAAAGATATGAGCAATTCAAGCAAAATACATGTATCTATCAATCATTTATGTTGTTAATTGCTTCTCTCCGTATGAGTAAAAATATAAACAATGGAAATACAATTCCGGAAATTTAGGATTTCTTTTGGATTGTTTCTCTTTAACAATATGTTTCTCCATCTTTGTAGTTTTCAAAATAATCGCAAAAAAACTGAATACCATTTTTTTTATATTCTTTGCTATTTCTTCTGCGCTAAAAACGGTTTAGATGCATTTTTCATGAATTTTATCCCCATTTTTTGCCATTTCCAACTTGTGAACTAATATGTAATACTATTTTTCTTCTCCCTATATATGACCCACTGAGCCCAGAACCTTGCAAAACATTGTTGCAAATTACTTTTATATACATTTTGAAATGTTTCCTGGAGAAGTTGCAGTAATATTATTGCGCAATTACATTTATATACGGTTTGAAACGTTTCCTGGAGAAGTTGCAGTAATATCATTGCGTTAGTATAGTTGAAACATTGTGACTTGCTCATTAGAGAAACATTTCATAAAGTTGAGATTTCCTTCCCACTGAAACGTTTCCAATTGAGGTTGCCGTGATGTTCTTAGATATGCCACTTGTAATATTGCATCAGCATTTTTTCAGAAACATTGCTGTAAGTTAGTTATTTGTTATTTTTGAAACATTTCGCTATTAGGTTTCAGTGATATTGTCGCACGTCACGTATTCTGATCGGCAAATTCCTGACACGATTCACCAATCCGTCAATCAGAATGCGTGAATATAGCGTGACGTGCGACGCAAAAGGCAAAAACGATGCATTGGAAACTCATCCTAACCGAGCCCGATAATAGTATAGAAGAAGAACAAAAAGGTTGGGTTAGGATTTGTTTCTTTCGAGTTTCGAGTGCTTCGACGAGTCGTTGGAGGGAAAAAAAAACATTTTCCATGAAATTGACTGTCTCGACCCTTTCTTCGTGGAATATGCTCACATTAGTGTTTTTAAATGGAAATCAAGGTCTCTAGTTAATTCCACAATATAATACAAGTTATTGAAAATTCTAAAAAATTGACAATTGTTTCGATGATATTGATTTAATTATATTGCCAAATCAAAAAGATGATTTTAGTAAACTTTCGAACACTATCTGCAACTTTCAATAATAGGAAATATGCAACATCACAAACAGAAGTTGATTCAAGTATACCTTTGAAATGTCTTGGAATGGTACTAGTAATTTCTAATTATAAGGTCCCTGCTACATACCAAATGAAAGATGATTTGAATAAACTTTTAAAATGTATAGGAACATTTCCTGAAACGTCTAGTTATAAGGTAACTGCAACATCATAAAAGAAAGTTGATTAGAATGTGATATTGAAATAATGATACAACATTACATTTGAACGGTGTAAGAAATATCCGTACGTACCACCACCTAACATAGTTTTTAAAATATTACAAATGAACGTTGCAATGGCGGCCGTTACGGCGTTGCTGGCATGTTAAGGCAACATCATTGCAAAGTCGGAAGCAACATTACACATCCTATATGTGATTTGCAGCAACATTGAGGCAACATATTCTTGCTCAGTGGGGAACAACTCATTTTGACACTGTTTTGAAGGACGTAACTAACAATTACCAAAAGGGTATCGATTTACTTCCCACTGAGCAAGAATATGTTGCCTCAACGTTGCTGCAAATCACATATAGGATGTGTAATGTTGCTTCCGACTTTGCAATTATGTTGCATCAACATGCCAGCAACGCCGTAACGGCCGCCATTGCAACGTTCATTTGTAATATTTCAAAAGTTATGTTAGGTGATGGTACGTACGGATATTTCTAACTCCGTTCAAATGCAAGGTTGCATCATTATTTCAATATCACATTCTAATCAACTTTCTATTATGATGTTGCAGTTACCTTATAACTAGACGTTTCAGGAAATGTTCCTATACATTTCAAAAGTATATTCAAATCATCTTCCATTTGGTATGTAGCAGGGACCTTATAATTAGAACTTACTAGTACCATTCAAAGACATTTCAGAAGTATACTTGAATCAACTTCTTTTTATGATGTTGCATATTCTCTGTTATTGAAAGTTGAAGATACTGTTCGAAAGTTTACTAAAATCATCTTTATGATTTGGCAATATAATTATTAGGGAGTCATAGGTACTCTCCAATTATCATATTGATTATGGAAAAATGCTTAATTATATTAAGATTGGAAAATTTTAATTAGTCTCTTAACCTCAAATTGAAATGACTTGCGTTTGTACTTAATGAAGAGTACTTCTAATCTGTAGAGGCTATAGCATGATTTACTAAACGTGTGTTGAGGGCTAGTGACTTCAATTTGGTTTCATGGTGTGGTTGAAAGTTTTCATAAAGTTTTGTCAAAATGTATATTCTAAGTTAAAAAAACCTATTGAGATTCATTAGTGACTGCACTTTTAACGCAGAATGTGTGTTCGTTCTGAACTTTGGACAAGTAAGAGAACCCAAAAAAAGCAAATTTAAATCAAAATATTCTAACGATTTATTGAACCGAAATAAAAACAATATTGCACATAAAATAACACATCAGATACAGAAAAACATGTATTTCCAGTAGCAAATAATTCAGTTCAATGAATAAATGAATGAATGAATGAACACTGCTTTATATTCATCAATTTCGTTTTTTTCAATGTTTTGTCAGTTTCTACGTAATGGTCCACTGAATACTTCGCATCGAACCATTATACAAATACTAAAAGCAGTAAATAAATTAAAGTATAAATATGTATCCATTAATTTATTGAACTAAAAAATTCATAAAAAAAAATATTTTAATAACAAAGATATATCACACTACACAATTTGCACAGATATCAACTTATATACTGGGAAACAACCAGATTACTCGGTGCTTCCTGGAGGTATATTAAAATGAAAATTTGTGGTTCAAATCAACTTCACAAACAAGTGATTAAATCGAAGGAGACTATAGTCTTGTTGATATACTATATAACAACTAATATAATTGAAACGTAATAATTCTAAGTGAAAAATAAATATTTATACCTGAAACACACCTTTCAATTCACAACTATAAAATAAAAAGGAAACTGTGATCCTATTGTATAGGGTATACAAATATAAAACAAATATAAATTAATCCATTGCTTCACTTCACCAAGAAAACAGAATAAATGTGAAAAATGTTATTTCTTTTTCCCTCCAACGACCGGACGAAACTCGAAAGAAACAAATCCTAACCAAACCTTTTTGTTCTTCTTCTATACTATTATTGGGCATCGTTTTTGCCTTTTGCTTCGTACGTTACGCTATCTTCACGCATTGTGATTGGCGAATCGCGTCAGGAATTTGCCGATCAGAATACGTGACGCGCGACGCAAAAAACAAAAACGAAGCATTGGGAACCATTCACTCAGTTCCGATCAGACCTAATCTAGAAACATATAAATTCGAAATCCGAAAAGTGTGCTGGAGAGTAATCGAAATAAACGTCATGCATCTAGGAATTTTTCAGAAGGAAGGAATATTATTAACTCACAGCAATGTTTCTTGATTAAAAAATATCGCAATATTCCAACTTGGATAGGTACTGAAGCTTCATATGGAAATATTTCGACAGGAAGAAATAAATAACTTACAGCAATGTTACTCGCGAAAGTAAATAACAGTATTTCAATTTGTGTATTTGACACTGGAACTTAATAGCGAAATGTTTCAAAAATAACAAATAACTTACTTACAGCAATGTTTCTGAAAAAATGCTGATGCTATATTACAACTGGAATATCTAAGAACATCACGGCAACCTCAATTACAAACGATTCAGTGGGAAGGAAATCTCAACTTTATGAAATGTTTCTCTAATGAGCAAGTCACAATGTTTCAACTAAACTAACGCAATATTATTACTGCAACTTCTCCAGGAAACATTTCAAAATGTATATAAATGTAATTTGCAGCAATGTTTTGCAAGGTTCTGTGCTCAGTGGGTTACCACCCTTCGATGGTAATAATTTATGCTATATAAAAAGTGTATCTCATTTACATAAGAAACACCCAATATTCATCAAGTTTCAATTACAAACATAGGAGATACGGTTAATTTTGTATTTCATCAACAACTTCAAGCTAACTTCCTTCCTATCAAACACATTAGATTTTTTGCATTTATACCCGTCCTTTCTTCTTTTTAAAAATGGTTGATACTCGGAAATATCCATGTCTTCTTCTATGAAAAGGGGTTCAACATGGAATATTTCCACCACGAGCTGGATGAAGACTTTAATACAGCAGGTTTTTCGTGAAAGTACTCCAAAAGCACGGTTTATGAAACTGCAGTAGCAGTCTTTGTTTGGCACCATTTCTTGAACTATTGATAGTTTGCTTCAAACCTCTTCCTCGATTTTTCTGGCTGCAGCGATAGACAAACGATATTTGCTGATTCTTCTATATCCATTTGATTATTATACAAATTTATAATTTCAGTTTCTCTCAACTTTTGATAATTAACTGTCAGCATGACGTTGTTGATAAAATAAAAATGCTAATGACGTTATAGAAACTCGTCAGAGCTGTCTTAATAATTTCATGCGAAAAGTATCGAAATAAATTAATAAATATTCAAGAATAAATTATACAGGGAAAAGAAAAAGCCTATTTACTCCAAGGAATGTACATTTACTAGTCTCGAAACTTTATTGTCAGCCCTCGCTGACGCTCGGGCGCAAAATCGTCCTCGACTGGTATGTGTTACTTACATCCCTTGTAGTATAAATATTTGATATCTCTTCGCAAATAATTATCATTTTTGAAGAGGGTGAGAGGATTTTATCTCATTCACAAAAAAATCATTGCATGTACGTGAATATATGAATTCATAATCTCTCACTGGAATATTTTCAAAAAGAGAATGCGACATATTTTACAATGGAATTTTGAGGCAAAAAATTCTAAGCTGAACTGCTGTTTCGCTTCAATAATACAAACTCAAATTAGTTAAGGGTAACAAAGAGATCAAAACAATAATGAATCCAATGCTGACGCAAAACTCTGATATAACACATCACGTTACAAAGTCATGTTATAACGATAAAATATTACAGAGGCTTATAAGCCTATAAACGAGCGCTACGTTGAATTTGTTCTATTCATGTTAAAAATAAATATTGCTTGTGCGAAAGAATTTGTGGTTTATTTCGGATATTGTTGTTGTTAAGTGTGAAGCATAACATTTCATTAATCTCAGTTCTACTAAGATTTCACAGAAATGACGGCGATATATGGTTAAAATGACAGACATGGCGTTATATATGGTAATTCACAACCTACGTTATATAATATTTAGAAATTCCTCATCACGTTTCGTATTTAGCCAGGAAACGATATTTAATAAATTTAGAAATGGCTTTTCAGTGGGTCTCTTCGATTGGTTCATTCAACCACAATAACATCTATCGTAAAAAATAAATTATTCCTTACACTATGGCACAAAATACGTCTGTACACCTCTTTACATATCATACATTATGCCAAATTCAGAATAAAGTTATTGTACGCTATCAAGGTTGGCAACTAGCATAAACAAATCTTCATTTAATAATATAATTGATTTTTATCTTTCATACCATGTTAATGAAGAGTTAACGGAGCAATTCTGCGACCGATTGTTTGTGTATTTCAGAGTGTATGGAATGCAAACACATTTAAGGTGATGGGTAGTTCGACGTTTTACTAACATACATAGCACTGAATCTTGGATATATTCTACTTCCGGTAGAAACTTGCAAAGATTCTGCAGACAAACCCAAATATCTTTATTATCTGAAGTTAAATGTCGAATATATATATATATATATATATATATATATATATATATATTTAAGATATTTGGATTTTTCTTGGACCCATTTATATATATATTTCTATTTGGTAATTTCTTGGGATTCGGTCCTTATTATAAACTTTCATCAAACTACATAATATGTTTCATCTAATATACTTCATTTTACGTTTCGGCTGATTTTTTAGCCTTTTTCAAAAAACACTACAATAGAAATTCATATTGACAACACACAGCTCAATAATTATTCCTAATCAGATAGCTAAAATTCAAATAAATAAAATTCTACTTACAGTTATCAGGAACAATAGTTATTTATGCAACAAGTGCAAAAAACACGTTTTGCACGAGCTGCATACAATATTTTTTCAACATTCATTCAAAAACTGGATAATATGTTACTCAGAATGTATTTTAACCGTTCTTCTTTTTTTTGTATCTTTATGGCCTCCACCTTGTCAGTACTTAATAATAGCTGGTTTTCGCTTTGACCATTTAAATTTTAACTATTCAAAGATTATTGCAATAATTGTAACTCGTTGAGACTAAGCAGTAAGATATACATGTATTATTGCTGTATTAGAGCAGGATCAGACACTTGCTCTGGGTTTTTATTTTATTTGAATGTTTATGTTTGTCATAAATCATCACAAAACTGACGAGAATGACAGATGAGTGCAACAAAAATTTTGTTGCACTAGTGCAAAAAAGAACAACTTTTTCCATTAAATGTGTTTTACAAAAGTGTTGTTTTTTGCATGAATGTAGAAAAAAACTTTTATATCCACATTGTGGAAACGTCACATTTAAAATTAATTTATACACTAACTTCACGTACACAAACAGCGACTTCATAATTGATATTTGAATATATTAAACAAACATTTTAGTAAACTGAAATCAGAAATCCAAAAGACAAAAAAAGTCATGTAGTCTATGAGATTTCCTGCAAAGATTGTGATGGTGTATACATAGGACAAACAAGTCAATATCTGAAAAATAGAATTAACAGCTACAAGTACGATAAAAGAAATAAAACGTCTCTAACGAGTCACATAACTGACAAGAACCATACTTTTAATTATGAGCAAGCAAAAATCCTAAAAACTGAAATAAATACAAAAAAAACGAGAAATGTACGAAATGATATGTATACACAAAAACAAAAATACCGTTAATTCCAAAATTGACACAAACAATTTAAGTAAAATCTATTACAATTCAATAAATTGATGAAATAAATATAAACAAAATCCACAGCATAGGAAAGGATTGTTTTCTGTTAATTACACATGGGTATAATTTCCATACCCCTTACAAATTGATTCATTGTCCGTTCATGTTGAATGCAACGCAAAATAAAAACAATAATGACTATCAAAATAAATGAAATATCAATCATGAAGTCGCTGTTTGTGTACGTGAAGTTAGTGTATAAATTAATTTTAAATGTGACGTTTCTACTATGTGGATATAAAAGTTTTTGTTCCTGATAACTGTAAGTAGGATTTTATTTATTTGAATTTTAGCTATGTGATTAGGAATAATTAATGAGCTGTGTGTTGTCAATATGAATTTCTATTGTAGTGTTTTTTGAAAAAGGCTAAAAAATCAGCCGAAACGTAAAATAAAGTATATTAGATGAAACATATTATGTAGTTTGATGAAAGTTTATAATAAAGACCGAATCCCAAGAAATTACCAAGTAGAAATATATATATATATATATATATATATATATATATATATATATATATGTATATATATATATATATATGTATATATATATATGTATATATATATATATATGTATATATATATATATATATAAATATGAGGGTTGTCAATGTACTGATAAAAGAGTTTAATGTCTTCATGAGAAGCGGTATTCATATGGATCACAATCAAAAAGAGGATTTCTCTGTAGATTCTTGGTTGCTATTCTAATCAACTTTCGATAACCGTTAGTTTTGCTTGAGATATTTTGAATGTAGAGATCTATACAGTATCCATACTTGGGTATTGCGATATAACGGTAATGGCATCGAAATCAGCTTCAGGTTTCTGCTCCATTTTACTGTTGATGCTATTATTCACATTTTGCACACTAATATTTTTATCATTCAATTTTGCCTGGCGATACAAATGCGTCACATTCCTTTAGATATTTCTTAATAGCATATAGAGGAGGGCGGTCGAAAACATGGTTTGCCGCCTTCTTCATCCATACTATGTCGATCGTAATTTTTTGATGATGTCAACATATTATAGTAAACTTTTCATGTCTCCGAGTTTATTGGTGCGATCGCAGTTGTACTTGCATGAGTTGTGCGATATTTCACTATATATATGTATATATATATATATATATATATATATATATATATATATATATATATATATATATATATATATATATTCATGTATTTATGTATATTTATATGTGTGTGTATTATACATAGCCCTGTAAGAATTTTACATTTGTTTCATGCTACGCGTTTGCAGTTCCATATTCCCTTGTCCGCGACGTCCTGCATTATGGCTTCTTTCCACTTCCTTCTCGGCCTCTTCTTCTTTCCCTCTGGCCTTTCACATGCTACTTCTTTTACATCTCCTGACTGTTGCATCTATTCTAGGTGACCTAACCACTGCAGTATTTTTCATTGGATTACTCCAATTATTGTTGAGTCATCGTAGAGATCATACAACTCCTTATTCATGTGCCTCTCCCATCCTTCTTCTGTTTTTTCTGCTTCCTATTCATAACCCATGCTTCACATCCGTATAGCACTGTCGATCTTGATATTGTTTTATACATTCTTTTCTTTGTTGCTCGTGTGACTTGTTTTGATCTCAAGATTATGAGTAATCCTCCCGCACATCTATTGTCCTTGGCCAGTCTAAGATCGATTTCTGCTTCTTCCTCACATTTATCCTTCATTAGGACACTTAGATACATATAGTTTTCGGTTTATTATATTTCTATTCTTTTATCGGTCTGTAGTACTAGCAGTAATGTCTCAGGCTCTTCCTTTACTATTTTATTTATTTCTTTCATATACTGGCTTGTTTCTTTATTTATTTTCAACCCCACTTCTTGTGCTGCTGTCACTAGATCTTCTGCTATTTTCTTCAGTTCTTCTTTTTTCCTTGATATCAAACCACGTCACCTGCATAGGCCAAACATTGGTGGCTGCTACTCAGTAAAGTACCCTGTCGGTTGATTTTGCTCTTCCTTATAACATCTTCTAACGCTATATTGAATAACATGGTAGACAGGGGGTCTCCTAGCATCAGTCCTTGGGTTGCATCAGATTCTTCTTACTACATTTCTTGTCTGGTTGAGTGCCGTTTCCACCAGTTTGCATAGCTTCGCTGGGATTCCAAATTTTCTTAAGACTCTCAATAACTTGGTCCTGTTTATCGTGTCATAGACTGCCTTAAAGTCGATAAACAGCATATATCTAGGAATCTCGTATTCGTAACAGTGTGTTTATACTTGTTTTAGCTAGAAAATTTGGTCTGTTGTTCCCCTAGCCTTACGAAATTCACACTGGTATTCGCCGATTATCTTTTCTGTATAAGTTTCTAATCGTCTCTTTATTAGTGTGGCTAGTACTTTGTACATATGTACATGCTATCAAGTAGTGCTATTCCTTTGTAATTGTTGCAATCTGAAATGTCACATTTCTTGTATATCGGTAGAATCACTACTTTCTTCCACCCTTCTGGTATATGTTCAGTCCACCAGATCTCTTGTATTAACTTAGTAACTTCTCTTTTTATTTCAATACCTCCGTATTTCAAGTTTTCTGCTGTAATACTATTGGATCCTGAGGCTTTTTTATTTTTCATATTGTGAATAGTTTCTTCTATTTCTGCTAGTGTAGGTTCTCCACCTTCGGTACGGTTTCCTTCTCCCAATGGAAGGTCTTTCGTTTCTGTTTCTAGTTCTGCATTCACTTTTAATAGCTCCTCGGAAAGGCATTTCCATCTTCTTATTATTTCAGTTTTTGCTCCTAGCAGTTTACCGTTTCCATCTTTGATGTATGGTGTTTTTGGCCTGTGTCCTTTATTTATTTCTCTCACATCCTTGTAGAAATTTCTAATTTCTTGTCTCCAGTATTTTTCTTCCGTTATTTTAATTTTGATTCCATCTTGTTCTCTTTTCTTTGTTCTGCAAATAACTTTTGCAGCTTTCGTCTGTTCCATATATTCCCGTTTACCGTTCTTTCCCGGTCTGTAGATATTTTTCTCTCAAACTTATATTCTCACTTATTTCTTCTATTCTTTCGTCGTCAAACAAGATCGTTCTTTTGATAGCCTTCATGGCGTTAAAGCTTTCATATGACGCCTTCAAAATTGCCGTTTCCATTCGTGATAAATTCTCTTGTATACTCTGTCCTGACTCGGCTTACCTAGTTTGCTCTAAGTATTTGTCGATTTAAGATCTGTATTTGCCGGCTGTTTGCGGATGTTGCAGTTCTTCCATATTATATTTCACCGTTCTTATTTTGTTTTTTATGATTTTTTTATTTTCTGTTTCTTTTAGTTTGAATTTAGCCATAACTAGAAAATGGTCAGAGTCTACATCGGCACCCCTAAATGACTTTACATTTTTTATTGATTTGGCATTTTTTCTCCACGTGATCAATTTGATTTGATTCGTTAGTGCCTGGTATTATCTAAGTTCCTTTGTATATATTCTTCTTTTTGAAATGTGTACTCATAATCTTCATTTGCTTTTCTATAGCCATATTGATTAATCTAAACCATTATCGTTACTATGTTTGCCACCCGTTATAGTTCTGAATATGTCTTTGTTTCCAACTTTTGCATTTGCATCTCCCATTATTATTTTTACATTGCTGTTTGGTATTCCACCAATAATTTCTTCCAGTTGTTCATAGATTGCATCTTTATCTTCATTAGTTTTCTCCTCTGTAGGTGCATAAAAGTTAACGATTGTTTTGTTTTATCATTACCAGTAAACTGTAGTTTGCATATTCTGTCCGAGATCGCTTGGAAGTGTGTGATTTGTTCTTTCATATTTTTACTGACTACAAAGCCTGTACCAAATCGCCTTTTTTTTCATTTCCACTTGTAAATAGAACATATTCCTCAATTTCATTTATATTATTATTACTTTTCCGCCCGACCTATCTAATATGCGAGAAAAGTATTGGTTTACCCACAAGAAAGTTGAAATTTTGAAAAAAAAAATTTTAGTTATTTTCACGATTTTCATTAAGAACAACTCGAAAAAATGGATTTTAGAGAAAAAATCATGTGTGTATGTCGTCGTCGTCGTCGTTGTCGTAGTCCACTTTTCGTTACAGGTCTTGTTAGCACGATACGGCCTTCGGAGTGCAAAAAATCACAAGATTTATGATTGAATATTGTTCAGGACATCTCACTGATGAACTGTATTGATTTTCAGCTTACCAGAGCCAGTACAACGGGTGCTATAGTACTTTAAGTACGACATTTTTGTAATTTTCATAGAAATTTCAGTATGTTAGCACGATACAGCCTCCGGGGAGTAACAAGTTACCAATTTTATGATTTATTATTATTCGATATATCTCCCAGATGAACTCTATGGATCTTTAGCTCACCAGAGCCAGTACAACAGTTGGTATAGTACTTTGAGTACGATATTTTGGTCATTTTAGGAGAAATTTCAGTTTCTTAGCATGATACAGCCTCCGGAGTATATACAAGTGAAAAATTTTATGATTGGATATTATTCCGAGCGTCTCAAAGATAAACCCTATCGATATTCAGCTCAGTAAAACCAGTAAAGCGGGTGCTATGGTACTTGAAGTACCAAATTTCCGTCATTTTTGGAGAATTTTCCGTTCATTAGCACGATACAGCCTCCAAAGTGTATACAAGTGACCAATTTTATGATTGAATATTATTTAATGTGTCTCACAGATGTACTCTATTGATTTTCAGTTGAATGGAGCGAGTACAGCGTGTCCTATAAATCCAGATATACTACATTTTTGGTTATTTTTGGAGAAATTTCGGTTTGTTAACACGATACTTCCCCCGAAGTGCAGACAAGTAACAATTTTATGATAGTATATTGTTCAGGGCATTTCTCAGATGCGGAAAAGTTAGTTCCAATCTTCAAAACCGTTTATTTTTTGAATGTGTCTCTTGCAGTGCTAGAATTTCTATATTGTATATTTTTGCTTCCTTTACTGAATTTGTTATGTCCCCTCTTCGTATATTCCTCGCACGTTCCATGTTCCTATATTTATAATTTTCTTTTCTTTTTCACTTATTTCTTTTTTGCAGTTACTTTCATTACCTCTTGTCCTGTAATCATGTACCTTTTTCATTGCTTGAGTCGACGCCGGAATCGTATTATCACGTGTGCCTACTAGTTTTTTTTTTTGTTGATCTGTAACTGTTTGTGTTCGTCATTCTATTTTCATACTATACCATTTACAATTAATTTCTTGTAACCTACTTTTGCTTGTTTGCCCTTATCTTTTTCTTCCTTGACCTTTCCTCTGATTATTTTTTGTATTTCCTGTTCCTTCTTGGTAAGATCCGAAAATTTTTTCCCGGGGATGTCTCAGTTTGTTCATATTTTTCAAAATGTTAATTTCATCTGTTATGTTTTCCATTCCAATTGAGCACATTTTTTTCCCTATTTTATGAGCGCTTCTTATTTTAACGGGGATGTCTCAGTTTGTTTATATTTTTGAAAATGTTAATTTCATCTGTTATGTTTTCCATTCCAATTGAGCACATCTTTTTCCCTATTTTATGAGCGTGCCACGCTCTTTCTTTACGCCAAGTTACATGAAGGAAGAAAAGAAAAGGAAGAAAAGAAAAGGAAAAAAGGAAAAAAAAATATATAAATGAAAGTTAAAGAAACTAATGACGAAAATGGAAGGATTGAAAGAAATTTGGAAAATATAAATTAAGAATTAAACGGATGAGAAATATATAAAAAACGGAAGTTAAACTGATATACAGTATAAACTGAATGTTAAACTGATGAAGGAAATGTCAAATGAAAGTTGAACTTCTTATTTTAACGTCCACATGTATTTCTTTTGATAGGAATGTTTCTTATTTTTACTTCAGAGATATATCTTCATTTGCATTCACTTCTGTTCCAGTAATGATCAGGTTATTTTTTTCAGTTTTTCTAAGTATTCTACTTTTTCATTTAATGTTTTAATTTCGTCCTTCATTTTCTGCCTTTCGTGTTTTATCTCTGGTAACTGATTATTTGTTTCTCCATTTTCTTTTCTAAATTGTTTTATCTCTTCCATCATATCATAATTCTTTAACAACAGTTCCTGCATTATTTTGATCATAGTTGTTTCCGTATCCACTCTCCCTTTATCCTTTTTCTGTTTCTCACTTCTTCCGTAGCTTTCGTCTTCTTCTTTTCTCTTCCTCTTACACTCCTCTTCACTAACCGACCCGCTTCCTGGATACATTTTCTTGATCTGCTCAAACGTCCACGATATTCGTGTCTTCTTTTTAGTTAGTTTACCAAGAGCCTACTACAATTCGACCCCAAGCCCACTCAGAGCTAATTGATTTCGTTTCTGTATTAAATTATTGTTTCAAATATACTTTCCGATTATTTGAAGCCGACCCCGTATCTTTTCCAAATTATTATAGCTCATATTTGTAGTAGTTCTTCTTTGTTGTAATATGAATGGTAAAAACTTCAGTTTAACGTTTTTTATCAGGTGTTGATACTTATCCAAATATGAATTTTTTTGAATTGAATGTTTAATTTAATCGTGACTAGCACAATTTTTAATACCTTATTCTAAACTTAAACCTCATAATATAACATTATTTAGGATAATAGACTTTGTAAATATATATAACTGAACTGCAATACAATAGTCAAATTTCGAATGATCGGTCGGTGTCTGTATATGAAGCGCCATTGTGCCGTTGCCGGTTGTTCTGTAATTTCCAAAATTTTAAATAATTGTTGACTTATATAAATATGTAAATACAGATATTTGAATTTAATTGGAAAATTCGTAAATTTCAATTTTGCTAACATGAAATGAAATATAGTGAATAGCATGAGATGAAATATGAATAAAATAATTTTATACGTCTTATTATTAGATATAGATAAGATACTACTTGCGGATTTCTTTTCTGACAACTCTGTACGCCAGTAGGCCAGCCACGCAGTCGCAGTGGAATCGGAGATCGGAAGGGATCGGATTCCACGGTTCATCATCCTGCCAAGTACTCGTTGCATGGTTTGCGGTTTCGGCTTCGTCATGTCGTGGTGTGATTGGGCAGGTATATGGTAGATATAAGAGTAACAAAAATCTATTGTGTGATTCAACTTGATGAGAAGAGTGGGAAGCCCCTCTATTTAGTTATAAAATTCGTAAAGAGCAAGGCTAATCAAAATAAATAGATTTATTGTACTTAAATGTTACATATGATAACAATGTTTTAGGCAGCAAGTTACTTATAACTGCAGTGATTCAAATAAAGGAACAAAACAAATTAATTCATGCTTGAATTGGCAAAATAGAAGAGAATTTGAAAGGAGCCAAGGACGATTTGGAGGTATGGGAAGAATTCCTTAGTAAAAAAGAAAACTAGCAGATTCTGGTAATTTTTCAGTTTTACCCTTAGTCAATAAATAAAAAATAATGAAGGCTGTTGATATTTAATAACATATATTCCTACAATACCTATATTAGAAAAATTAGATACTTTTTTATTGGATAAATAATGTGTTCCTACGTAACAACATATTCAATTCTAGGTCTCATATCTTGGATCATGCTGAGGAAAGAATTGAAAAATTTGAGACTAATATTATTCTATAGGCATTAAAGGCATTGGTAAAAGACGAATTGTCACCAATTCTTAGCTATTATGGGAGAAGAAAAACAGAAGCATTTAGTGAGTTAAATTTGAATAAAACACGAATTAGGAAGTAATACTACACCATATACAAGATGGGAATTTATGAACATTTGAAAAGAGTACTTTTTGTGTGCATACAAAAAAGTCATAATTCAACATGTCATTCAGATATACAGGTTGCCCCAAAAAAAAGTTACACATCAAACTAATGTTTTTTTTAAATTGGACACCCTGTATATATTTAAATTTTTTTTGAATTCTCGATGAGCTGATTTCAATGATGTATCATACTTGATATCTATTATGTATGGTATTTGAAGGATCTACAGTCAACTGAAAATATATTTTTTTTAGTTTTTGTGGGTGTAGTAGTCACACGGTTGAATATCGAGAAAAACAGCTTACATGTCCCAATTCCGAATTTTAAAGTTCTATGCTAGCACGCAAAATATTGTTTGAGACAGTGTGATCAAAAATCCGAACATATTTCAATTTTATTCTATTTGGCTAGTACAGCCACCTAAATTTAAAAAAAAAGTATGATTTTCAGTTGGCTGTAGATCGTTTAATTACTATACACAACAGACATCAAGTATGATACACAAATAAAATCAGCTATCGAGAGGATTATAAAAATTTACAGGATGTCCAATTTAAAAACATAACTCTGACATGTAACTTTTTTGGAATAAGCTATGTGTTATTGAAAATATTTTTAAATTGTGGCTTTTTTGAATATACACACTCTTATGAATCGCCTAGTATATGGTGAGGCACCCTTAATTTTTTTGTTTTAGCTGTAAATAAAAAGTCATTCATAAAAGTGTGTTTTTATGATTCCTGTGAATATTTACGTTAATTATGGATACCAAGCGGACGTCATTTTAACGTCTGAAAGAGGTCCGATTGAGGTATATCTATAGATCATATTGACGACAAAAAGACGTCACCTAGACATCCAAAGTATGCCCAATTTAAGTTCAACTAATGACGAGGTTAACGTCTAATAGACCAGTAATAATGACGTCACCATGATGTCTAAAACTCGTCGGATTAAGGTCTATCTAAGGACCGTATTGATGTTAAAAAGACATCATTCAGCTGTGACTTACTTACGTCTTTTAGACGTGGATTTGTAACGTCAGTAGCCGTCTTATAGCTCAATATGATGCTGTGGGTTAGACGTCTTTTAGACGGCAATGGTTACCTGGGTATTAGATCTAGTCAGTACCGAAGCCCCACTTGTTAATTCACCGAATATGTTATTGTTTGATCTGCACTATATTATTGAAATATAGCCGTATACTTTGAATACGGTAAGGAGCATTCAATTCAGCATAACATTAGAATTATTCACTAACCTAATAATTTCCTGTAGTTTTTTTCCAGTAATTGTTTTCAAATATACCACTTTCAATAATACCATATTTCACTTAGTTTGTTTAGTTTATCAGATCATTTCAATTGTATGTTAAATTGAAATATGAATCTGTCTCAAATTGTTCAATGCAAGTAACAATTTTTGTGTAGAAACGCTGGAAATTGTCTCATTTCATTTCGTACTTTTCTTTGATTCAAAGCTCATCCAAGTTTCTCATGAACGATGGCAGTATCATACAAATTTATATGACTCGATTGTCACACCTCATTTTCTCGATCAGAGAATGTTACTACAGTAAAATTTTTTTTCTCGAAAAGTTAGATTCTCAACAAAATATAATCTAGAAATGTAACTAATTCTAGCCAGAAATTCATCACTTGATTCGCATGTTAAAAACAATATAGATATTGAAATTGACATATTGGGTTCTAAAAATTATTGCAGTACATATTTCATTGAATGTTAAATATAACCAGATATGTGTGAACCATTCCAATTTATGTCCTGTGAGCTCCTAAGATGGAGTCAGTGGTCAGTCCATTTGCAATATTATAATTGGCAAAGGCAGAGAAAGCACTTTGCATATACTATTTCAATGTTCTCTTAACTGGATTTGCACGAACTGAATGTACACAAGATCATTGAGCTGTGTTGATTTTTCATGTCACTTTCCAATTTTATGCAAATACGAACAGTCATTTATGCTGTTTTTTTCAAAATTTCCAAAATAAAAGTATACACAATCCATTTAATTGGTTTTATTTCTGGCAACAAACAATATATATATATATATATATATATATATATATATATATATATATATATATATATATATATATTATAATTATTCAATTTTTACTTTTACTGATGAGAATTTTATATATTATTATTTGTTTCTATTGTATTGTTTAATTTACCTTTTTTACTTTACCTACGGCTAGCTCCTGATGATAATCTGTGAAATTTAAATTTATTTATAATTTATATGATAGTCGGCAGCATGAGACTCCTCCCTTTGAGTTCTGGACGCATATGTATAACTTTGATACACACTTAAATATTTAATTTGGAAATTTTTCTCGTATGTTTATTACCTGAATGAAATATATACCTTTGTTTTTATGGACTCCAAATATTATTATAAAATGAATGAATTAAGCACCATTTTCTAAATGTATTATGAATGTTGAATAGAATAAAAAAAAAATACCAACACTTTAATGAAATGATTTAATAGATTGTTGAGATTATATTCAAATTCTTTTTACATAAATTTTCTTTAAACCGCTCCTGCATTCTTGACTGGTCATGCGCACTGAATGCTTAGATTGACTGCGTCGGCGCATAGGAGAAACACATCCTGAAATATCGTTTCACAACGACACAAAACGTATAGTTCACAGTCGACGTTGTTTATATGAATGTTTTTATGAATTTAACGTTCTTAAATTCATTGCAATCATCGATATATTATTGGAAATTACACTATACAGTTACATACATATATCAAAATGCGAGTAAAGTGAATGATGAATAGTTAAAGAAATAGTTAAGCATGCATTAGGAGAAAATGAAAGTGGAATGGTAATTTACATGCAATGTAAACAATGATGATGTGAAATAAAAATTTTTTTACAAGTAAGTACAAATTATAACTATTATTAAAGTTGCATGATAATTAAAATTACATGGATATCCATGGATTGATACGTTTCAATTTTGTGGTTGTGCAAATTAAGTTACAGGTACTTGAAAATATAATTCGTCATGCAATTTAACATCATTTTGACCTACCATGTATATTAGGAAATCCAGTGGCATCTATATTGGAAATAATTAATAATATTGTACAGCCATAAACAATAGTAGATGGGTAATAAAGGAGTTATTACATTATTTTGTTGAATACTAAGAACATTAATTCTTATCACCGCATATTATTATGTTTTCATTTGTGACAGATCTGATGTCTATGTTAGCTTCATACACTACAGACTTGCGTTCGTTGGAGCGATTCTGAACTCGGATTAAGGAATCGTTTGACAGTCAACACGTTGGAGTTAAAAGTGTGTGATTCAGACGTTAGAGTTGGGTTTATTGTCTCAATTAGCTAATATTGAGAGTATGCGAGTAATTTTTATTACCTTTCCTAATTAACTATACGTCAATTATTTATTTTATTTTTGTGGAGCATGTCCCCGTGGTGTTACTCGCTGATACATATCTTTGTAACGCGATTCTCCGTGATGTGTCTATGCATATATTATTCTGTGATATATACTTGTTGGATATCTCAGCTCTTATTGGTTATTGGAAGCTTTGACATCTCGAGAGCATTCTGATTGGCTGGCTGGTTTGACACGAGACTTTTTGATTTTGCCTGTGAATATACTGGACAATTCATTGTTCGCTGGGTATATCGAAGAGAAGTGGGTTGAATTTATGTCACCAGTTTCGGATGAAATAATTGAATATTTCACCTTATATTAAGGGGATGACCGATTGGTGATCCACATTTCCCGGGTATCGTTAGATATTTTTGGAGTTGTTTGGAGAGTATAGACCTGTGGAAATACCATTTTTTTTGGGATCAGATAATTCAACCGACAGGTGGTTTTTTAATGCTGTCATTCCAGTTAATTCTGTATATTGTACATGAAGACCAATCTTGAAGAGGGTATATTGTTTCAGTAGGCCTTTATCACAGTACCTAGGGCAATAACACCTTTAGCCCTATATATTCGGAACTCAAACTGGCCATTTGGGTTCTCTTTTCTTCTCTTCTTTTCTGTTCTGCTCTTTTTCTCGTTCGTCAATCTTTACTACTCTGGATTTGGTTTTGGATTTCATTTTATGGGACAACGTTGAGTCAGAACAACAAACTTGTAAGGGGAAAAATTTGGATTGTTACTGAAGAGTACAATATTGGATCTTATAGCATTCTATAGAAGTAGTAGTTGGTAGCCACCACTAGCAACCATCAAGACACAGTGGATTTCACGCAAGTTTTAAACTTTGGTTTATGTAAAATACCTTTTTGCGCATAACACTTGTTTATATCCGTCAGTGTAGATTGTAGATAACTTTTTTATTACCGTAAGCCACTTGTGGTACGCAGATTACGATACTTGTGTTGATCAAGTATTACAAATACTTTGATCAACATACACTATTCAATTAAACCTGTTTTACCATTTATACTCACATTGTGGATTGGTGATAACTACAACCACTGTTGTTAAATTTGTAAACGTTACTTTGGCTATTCAATTTTAACATACTGAGTTATTTGAGTTGGTGGTAGTACGCGTATGAGCTCATATGATATTGCGCCATATTGTATTTTTAATATATACTTTCAAAATTTCACATTTAATTGCATATACGTTATTTTGTCCCATAGATACGTATGGTATATTGTATCGATTTAACCCTATATTGTACTTGGAACTTAAGTATATAGTTTTCTCATTCTACCGGCTAATCGAGTACTCGTTTGAGAAATTTCATTTGTATGTAGGTACTGGTTTGTACATATTTATACCCAACGAACAATCAAGGCTGTAACATAGGATTTCAATCGGGGGGAATTATAGGATTTTACCAAGGGGGTTTTATAGGATTTTACCAGGGGGTTTATAGGATTTTACCAGGGGGATTTATAGGATTTTACTTGGAGGAATTAAAGGATTTTACTTAGGGAATATATAGGATCTTAACCCAGGGATTAATAGGATTTTAAAGTACCATTGGGTACTAGTGGGTACAGCCTGTCAACCCTTTTTTTTGTACAATTTGTAGTAGGATTGAGTTACTACTGGGGAGGGATACATTGGTTTTAAAGGTACGGGATATATATTTTTGGCTTGGGATACTTGTATATATATATTTGTATAAATTTTTGTACATCATTTAATCAAGGCGGAATTTCACTTACCTATGATAATTTGTGTTTATGACTTATGAGTCATTTTGGACACCTGGGGGAATTTATTGTAATTTTGTGGTACCCTTGTATGTACTAGTTGTATAAGTGTATTAGTAGAACCTTGTAAGATCACTTGATATACTAAGCCAATTCATTAAACTTAGACTTGGGTAAGTGACATCTGACTTTTATTTCTCCACCTATTTGGTAGTCTTAGGGTGGGAAAAACTTGTGTAGGTAGTTGTCTGGAGGCAAGATTGCCTGACGCCCTTTTTCATTTATTTAGTCTATGAACAACGGACCCCCCCGTCTCCGCAAGAGTTAGAGGCAACGCCTAGAAGCGCACAGTATGCACCGAGTTTTAGGTTCATAGATCTCAGAGTGAATAACGGTAGGTCGCATATTTTTGGCGCCCAACGTGGGGCCCGAAAATTGAAGTAGATACGTACAAAATTGTGTAAATTTTCGAGTAAAATTAAGTATACAATTTTTCCAAATTTGATTGTCATAGGTAGTGAGGTTATCGTAATTTTGTTTTATTACCATTGGTTAGGTTAGTTTTGCTCAGATAGGTAGATACATTTCTAAAAATGGCTGCGACGATGCAAATAAACCGTCTTCAGTAAGATGAACTACTTTATGGAGTTACTATTAGAGGTATAGCTCCTGGAACTGTGGAAGAGATGAGATCAACACTTGCAACTGCAATCAAATATGAAAGGATTGGTGTGAGTCTCAGTTCTCCAGCATATCCCTATTCTGTTGAGGAAGATGAAGCAGCAGTTACAGCTAAATTGACAGAGGTAGCAACACTGATTGTAGACTTTGAGGACTCGTCGACTAATGGAGTCTTTTTGAAATTGAAAACGAAGTTGGTGCATGTCTTGAATCGCATTGATCACATTGATCAGGAGAAGTCTTCAACCATCCTGACCTTTAGAGCCAAGGCATCGAGATTGTTAAGTGAATTGGAAGAAAAGGCTGCTGACTATCGGAATTCACAAAGCGTACCTCCACAGCTTGGTATCATGGAACATAGTAACCGGTTTGGTGGTTCTCCTAATGCTGGTCGTAGATCTTCTAGTGTCTCTAACAATTCGCCCGTACGGACGGCCCCGACTCATAAACCAATATTACCGAGTAGCTGGGGAATTAAATGTTCGGGTGATTGCAAGGGTTTGTCACTGAGTGCATTTTTGGAAAGGGTTGAGGAGTATCGCGTATCTCGACATGTTTCGAAAGAGACTTTACTTGAGTGTGGTATTGACATATTTACTGGTAGAGCCTATCAGTTTTATCTAGCATATAGAAATGAAGTTGATGGCTGGGACCAATTCGTAGATCTTTTAAAGGAAGAGTATCTCTCTCCCACCCACAACGAAAAACTTTTTGAAGAAATACGTAAACGTACACAAGGTCCAGATGAAAGTATTGGTATTTACTTGGCAGTTATGTTAGGGTATTTCAATCGCATGACTTGTCCTGTGTCGGAACAAACTAAATTGAAAATTTTATTAAGGAATATTGCCATGTTCTATCAAAATCAATTGGCCTTAGTTGATATAACTTCTATAGCTCATTTGAGGGAGTTAGGTCGTAAATTGGAAGCTCGTAAGGAAGCAGTCGAAAATTTTGCAGGTCCTTCCAGAAAACATAGTGTATTAGAACCAGATTTGGCTTATATGGAAGTCAGTAGTACTAGGGTTGAGGTAGCTGAATGTCACAATGTCGCAGACTCTAGTAGAAGCAAATGGAGAAACAAAGGTCTCTGTCATAATTGTAAGCAACCTGGTCATGGAGCTATTGGGTGTACTGCTAAGAAGGCAGTTTATTGTTTTAAATGTAGGAGAGAGGGATTTACAGTTGAGACGTGTCCTATTTGTTCGAAATCTTCCCCCTCCACTAGTTCGAAAAACCGCGAACAGCGTGCCTAGGCGATCGAGGTAGCCGCGCTGTTAATAGCAACGTCTCGGTCGATAAATTTAAGGTTTAGTTAGATTTTGTGTTAGAACATGCGAAGGGTGATGAAAGGCCCTATTTAACCGTAGACATTTTAGGTAAGTCATTTTTAGGTCCTCTAGACTCTGGAGCATCTCGTACAATTTTAGGAAGTGATGGATATTCTCTCGTTCGTGAGTTAGGTTTCGTAGTTCAGCGTTCTGAAGGGACAACATCATATTGTACAGTAGCTAATGGTGCTAAGTGTGAAATTTAAGGTTATGTAGAGTTACCCATAGAGTTGAGAGGGAAGCTACGTCTTATTGAAGTAGTAGTAGTGCCTAGTTTACCCCAATTGTTGGTGTTAGGTGCCGATTTCTGGCGTATCATGGGCGTTGCTTCCGACCTTCGAACTAAAGAATGGCAATTCTCTAGTGAACCAATCTTATTGTATTCTATTGAACATACAAAGGGACTAAGTTATTTGTCAGATAGAGAGAAATCAAGGTTACAAGCAGTGATTGATAGGAATGTATCATTAATAGGTTCTGAACTTGGTTGTACAGATAAGGCAGAACATGTCATCGTGACAGATAGTGAACCAATTAAACAACGGTATTATAGGGTTAATCCAGTGGTACAGCAGCAGATCGACAAGGAATTGCAGGAAATGTTGGAACTAGGGATCGTGGAGCCTTCGAATAGTCCCTGCAGTTTACCTATTTTATTAGTTAAGAAGAAGGATGGTAATTTTAGATTCTGTGTGGATTATAAGAAACTTAATTCTGTTACTGTTAGGGATAGTTATCCTTTGCCCCTTTTCGCAGACACTCTCGATAAACTTCGGGATGCAAAATATCTTTCTAGCCTTGACGTTAAATCAGCTTATTGGCAGGTGCCCATGGAGGAGTCATCCAAGCAGTATACTGCATTTACTGTTCCCAATCGGGGTTTGTATCAATTTCGTAGGATGCCATTTGGTCTTCATAATGCACCAGCTACGTGGCAACGGTTGATTGATAATGTAATTGGCCATGATCTTGAACCATATGTGTTTGTTTACTTGGATGATGTAGTGATCGTAAGTCAGACATTCGAGAAACATTTAGCTATTTTGGATGAGGTATTTCTTAGATTGTGTGAAGCAAGAATCACCGTTAGTGCTGATAAGTGCCAGTTTTGTAGACCGGAAATTAAATATCTAGGTTATGTTGTAGATAGAAATGGTTTATATGTTGATCGAGACAAGGTGAAGGCAATTTTAGAACTTCCTACTCCAACTACAGTTAGTGAGGTCCGCAGACTTGTGGCAACATTTTCTTGGTACAGAAGGTTTATACCTGATTTTTCATCAATTATTGCCCCTATTACCGGCTTGCTGAGGAAATCTTCTAAATTCTGTTGGTCCGATGAGTGCGCTCAATCCTTCATCACTATAAAGGAATGTTTGGTGTCCGCCCCAATTTTAAGTTGCCCAGATTATGCAAAACCTTTTGTAATTCAAACAGATGCATCAGGTTATGGTTTAGGTGCTGTTTTGACTCAACCTCACGACGATGCTGATAAAGTCATAGCTTATATTAGTAGATCATTAACGCGTCAGGAGCGTAATTTTAGCACGACGGAACGAGAATGCTTGGCTGTCTTGTGGGCCATTGAAAAGCTTAGACCCTATTTGGAAAGCGTACAATTCACAGTTATTACCGACCACTACAGTTTACTTTGGCTGCAAAATTTGAAGAATTTGACAGGTAGATTAGCGAGATGGGCAGTTCGATTACAGCAATATTCTTCCACAATTATCCATCGTAAAGGGAAGGAGCATGTAGTTCCGGACAGTCTTTCCAGATCTGTTCCAGTTGTTGACTCGTTGGGAGGTGATTTTGTTAATGTTAATTTAATTGGAGATTCTGGGGAAGTTGATGAGTTTGGTTGTATCACTGACAAGTGGTATAATAAAATGATTGAGAGGCTGAAGGTTAACTCATTGAAATTTGGAAGTTGGAGATTTGCTGGTGGTAAGTTATGGAAACATGTTAGTGTACCTTACCTCGAACTAAGTAAGCCTCAAGATTCATGGAGAATAGTTGTCCCGAAAAACCATCGTGGAAAACTTATGTCATCTGCTCATGAGCCACCCACTTCTGGTTATACTGGAGTGTATAAAACTTATGCTAGGTTAGCGAAACGTTACTATTGGCCTCGTATGAGGGGTGACGTTGCCAGTTATGTCCGTCATTGTCAGGTGTGTTTAGCACACAAATCCTCGCACGATCGCCCTGTAGACAAGATGGTTTCCCATTCCAAGGTTAATCGTCCATGGGAAATGATTTGTACTGATCTAGTAGGTCCACTTCCTAGATCGTCGCATGGTAATAGCTATATTTTGGTTGTAACGGATTATCTTAGTAAATTTTCTATGTTGTTCCCACTCCGTAAAGCCACGTCGCAAGCTGTGATTCGTAATATTGAAAGGGGAATATTTTTGGTTTTTGGTGTTCCTAGGGTTATTGTGTGTGAGAACGGACAGCAATATAGAGGTAAAGAATTCGCTAGGTTTGCTGGGAAATATAATTGTACCATTAAGTTTACTGCGAATTATAATCCTTGCGCGAATCCCACCGAACGAATTAATAGGAGCCTTAAAACTATGTTGGCTATGTATGTGTCCGACAATCATCGCTGTTGGGACGAGAACTTAGATGCGATTGGGTGTTGTCTTAGAACGTCGCGTCATGAGGTAACCAAATTGACACCATATTTTATAAATTTTGGTCATAATATGTCACTATCAGGGTCAAATTATTCGAATTCTGAGTTGTTTGATATTGAGGATGGTACTCAATCTGGCGATAAAAGTCGTAATGAGGTTTTTAAGGGTATTTTTAAGGACGTAGCTAAACGATTAGAAGTAGCTAATAATAAGAGTTGTGATAGGTATAATCTTCGACGACGTCATGTGGAATACTTACAAAATCAACCAGTATGGAAGCGCAACTATGTATTATCTGATGCCGCAAAATTTTATGCGAAGAAGCTGGCTACGAAGTTCGTGGGCCCTTTTTACATTAGGAGAAGGACTTCTCCCTGGACATACGAGCTGCGAGATGATAAAGGTAATAGCGTAGGAGTGTGGAATGTTAAGGATCTTAAGCTAGATCCAGAAGATGAATGAGATATTGCGGTTGCCTTATGAGGGTATGCACATCACCATTATAGTCTATTCTGAACAAAGGGGGGAGTTGATACGTTCCAATTTTGTGGTTGTGCAAATTAAGTTACAGGTACTTGAAAATATAATTCGTCATGCAATTTAACATCATTTTGACCTACCATGTATATTAGGAAATCCAGTGGCATCTATATTGGAAATAATTAATAATATTGTACAGCCATAAACAATAGTAGATGGGTAATAAAAGAGTTATTACATTATTTTGTTGTATACTAAGAACATGAATTCTTATCACCGCATATTATTATGTTTTCATTTGTGACAGATCTGATGTCTATGTTAGCTTCATGCACTACAGACTTGCGTTCGTTGGAGCGATTCTGAACTCGGATTAAGGAATCGTTCGACAGTCAACACGTTGGAGTTAAAGGTGTGTGATTCAGACGTTAGAGTTGGGTTTATGGTCTCAATTAGCTAATATTGAGAGTATGCGAGTAATTTTTATTACCTTTCCTAATTAACTATACGTCAAGTATTTATTTTATTTTTGTGGAGCATGTCCCCGTGGTGTTACTCCGAACGCACTATCCCTGATACATATCTTTGTAACGCGATTCTCCGTGATGTGTCTATGCATATATTATTCTGTGATATATACTTGTTGGATATCTCAGCTCTTATTGGTTATTGGAAGCTTTGATATCTCGAGAGCATTCTGATTGGCTGGCTGGTTTGACACGAGACTTTTTGATTTTGCCTGTGAATATACTGGACAATTCATTGTTCGCTGGGTATATCGAAGTGAAGTGGGTTGAACTTATGTCACCAGTTTCGGATGAAATAATTGAATATTTCACCTTATATTAAGGGGATGACCGATTGGTGATACACATTTCCCGGGTATCGTTAGATATTTTTGGAGTTGTTTGGAGAGTATAGACCTGTGGAAATACCATTTTTTAGGGATCAGATAATTCAACCGACAGGTGGTTTTTCAATGCTGTCATTCCAGTTAATTCTGTATATTGTACATGGAAACCTTTTTTTTGTACAATTCGTAGTAGGATTGAGTTACTACTGGGGAGGGATACATTGGTTTTAAATGTACGGGATATATATTTTTGGCTTGGGATACTTGTATATATATATTTGTATAAATTTTTGTACATCATTTAATCAAGGGGGAATTTCACTTACCTATGATAATTTGTGTTTATGACTTATGAGTCATTTTGGACACCTGGGGAATTTATTGTAATTTTGTGGTACCCTTGTATGTACTAGTTGTATTAGTAGAACCTTGTAAGATCACTTGATACACTAAGCCAATTCATTAAACTTAGACTTGGGTAAGTGACATCTGACTTTTATTTCTGCACCTATTTGGTA
Organism: Galeruca laticollis; assembly: GCA_963921935.1. Lineage (NCBI taxonomy): Eukaryota > Metazoa > Arthropoda > Insecta > Coleoptera > Chrysomelidae > Galeruca > Galeruca laticollis. The sequence continues at coordinate 181,264,465 of OY998176.1, forward strand.
GTCTTAGGGTGGAAAAAACTTGTGTAGGTAGTTGTCGGAAGGCAAGATTGCCTGGCGCCATTTTACATTTATTTAGTCTATGAACAACGGACCTCCCCGTCTCCGCAAAAGTTAGAGGCAACGCCTAGAAGCGCACAGTATGCACCGAGTTTTAGGTTCATAGATCTCAGAGTGAATAACGGTAGGTGGCAGGATATGAAAAGATATTCATCGTTTTATTGTTTTTTAGCCTTTTTTTAGAAATTTTAATTTAAACGTTCAAATAATATTTTTATTGTTCACTATTTCTTTCTCTTCGGAATTCCAAATTAAAAAAAACTTAAATACCACCGACCTTATTTCTAATTCTCGGCACTGTGGAACTGCTGCAAAGCGTCTCTTTTTTTTGAGAATTTCTTATCAAAGAAATACTCTTTCTGCACACTGCACTTTATCACACGGTTTAAACAAAATTGCTATTATGATTTTGTAATGGTTTTTAACTTAAAATTATTTACTTTTACATAGTTTTCTCAAAAATTTTGTAGAGGAGAGCTACATAGATGTTCACTATTCTTCTACCAACGCCCGACTCTCAATTTTGTTTAAAATCAACAAACTTTTTCCCATATCAAAAACACAGCCTCCTTATATTGTTTTTTTATTCGACAATTGTCAATTTGAGTGTTTTTCATGAAAATACAAAATTCTTCAATTAAAATTGTCCTGAAGGATAATAACACTTATATAAATATTTACAAATTCACGTTTTATGTTTTATATTAAATTACAAAGCAATGATTTTAGGTTGGCAAGAAAATCACTATATTTTATTACTTCCTGTTCATTAAATTTAATTTAGTTAATAGATTCCCATGACATATAACATGGCTCTGTTCCGTATGTCATCTTTCATAAAGTTTTCCTTTTTTTATAAATTATTTTCCAAATTGTAAACTTTTACTACCATCGTCTGTGAATATCGTTAATCAATTAGTAAGTTGAGTATTAATTCTTGTTATTTTAGGTTTCAAACAAACAACATTCTACTTCATCCAGATATTGACATGGCAGTATTCAGATGATTTTGAAAATGTTTGACATTGACTTGACCTTAGAATTTAATTGTGACGGTAAAATTTTTATACTTAATTATAATGTTATCATTAAAATTGTATTCCTTATCCTTTAATCCTTTCTTCATAATTGGTTTTCTCAATATTTGATAATACATTTGCTTCCTTCATTCATTCGTTCATGTTTAGTTTAGTTTTTAACTAGGTAGTGTCTAATGGTACACCCTACGTATTAATAAAAAATTCTTTTAAATATTCAATCTCATACGTGAATTATTTATATATATTAGAGGACTGGTTCAATATATATATATATATATATATATATATATATATATATATATATATATATTTATAACAAAGATATTCATGGGTATTTCACGCAAAATAAAGGGCCACTGAAACAGAGTGGTAACCGCGGACATGCATGTTTCTGGCTCATTTGCCTCTTCAGCACGGTATAATCAAATAAGGATATGAAATTTGGGTGCAAAGATGTTAATCGAAACATGGTAAAACACAAAACAACGGATTCTTTGTTATTATTATGGGTCTGAAGGTTCATGGCGGTGGGGCTATAAGCGCCTCCGTGTCTTGGTTGTTGTCCTGAAAACTCGGGATCTCCAATTGCAGGCATCTTATATTGATATTTTTTATTTGACTAATTCTATATAACAAATATGAATATTATTATTATTACTATTCAATTGATAGTTGTATTAAACTTGGTAACTAAAGCTTGTTTACTTTCAGATAAACAGCTGATTCCTTATTGACAAAAAAATATCCATATTAGGGAGATTTAATGTTTTCTTCAATACTTGTTAGACATTTTCATATTTTAAGAAAATTATTAAGGTAATTTCTCTATATTTTATTGCTACTGTTTTTATTATATTAAACAAATGGTTATATAATATGACTTTATATGAATTTTAATTCTGATTGTGGTTTTTTAATGTGTTCTTTTATTAACATAGTTTCAATTTATTTAAAATACTGAACTAAACATTCTCAATCAGCTGATGTTCTTTAAGATATGAGATATGTGGTTCAATTACCCTCAAATTTCAATTTAAATGATATCAATAGCATTGAGAGCTATTTAAATTTCAATTTTCTTCTTTGAAACGATTGTTACATTTCTATTTAAATCCTAATTTCTATCGACATATTTATAAATTTATGGCACAATCTCATATTTCCTTGACTTTATACCTAATTCTCAAATAAAAACTAACATATTTCTTATTAAAATCCATATTCTTAGCAATACCTGTAAAATTATTCTTTCATAAAATAAACTAGATTTGTATCCATGTCAATTTAAATATTCATAATATTACTCCTTCTAATACTTCTCTACTACCATATTTACACTAACATCCGCTTATATATCAATTTATATTTCCTATAATTTCATTATATTTTACATTCTATATACTCCTCATATCATATTCAATTTCAATACTCATTATTTAATATAATTAATTATTTATTGAATTCATATATATATCAACATCAATTTGCTAATTCTTCCAGGTTCTTTCAAGTATTCTATAAAATTCTAATTGACATCATATATAACCTCCTATATTTTAATCTATATCATTCAATAATCTCCTTTCTTTTCCTTTTTATTACTTATGTGTCTATCTTGTTTTTTAAAATATGTGAAAATCTATTTTGATTTAAGTTATTCTTATGTTCTTCCCATCTATCTTATATCTTCATATTCTCTTTCTTTATAAAGTCAGTACTTCTCATAAGTTGTTTCTTTAATTATTATATAATAATTTGCCATATTCAAATTGCTCTTTCTTTATGTTCAAAGCTGTTTTCTATTATTAAATCTTACCTAATAAATTTTTCTTTATATTATATTATCTCTATTTATATATTTAGTTTTAATTTTTTTTTAGATTCTGGAGAAACAAGAGTGAAGACTCGTTTTGGATTATCACCTGCCAAATGGAAACAAAACCCTATCTACTATATTATAATTATCATTATACACTACTTTAATATCCAATTTAAAACTATACTTATGACTATTATTTTTTTTCTTAAATTTTGTTCGTAACATAACATTATATCTATGTACATTATTTATAATTGTGATACTTATTAATAATAAATTTTTTCTTCAACTTCATTTCTGTATCCTTTCCTTTTCCATTGAATTGCATTTTAGTTTCCAAACTTTATTCCTATTCTCATGTCCTACTATTCAAATTGCTTTTCTCTTTTTGTAACCTTTTTCTTGTTTTCTTGTCTTGTTGTTTGATTCTCCATATGTTTCTGAAGCGTCTGTCTATTCTCTATCCTATCCTTTTTAATTTTGTCATCCCATATCTCATAAATTTCTTTCCATGAATCCATTAAAATCTGCGTCTCAAATTCTTCAATATTATCCATTTTACTATTTATTATTCTAAAGAAAGCTTTTGTGTGAATTATCGTCATCACGTTGTTGTCATATATTACTCCTTTACTACATTATTATTCTTATAAAAATTTCCTGAGCATCCTATACCTCCATCATTTCTCCCCATACTATCTTCTATTTCTTCCACTGTATCTTTTAATCTTCGATTCTTTCTGTATTTCCTTGTTAATTTGTCTACCCAAGATTTGACTTCTTTTTCATATATTCCTGTCGGTTTTTTACTCTACCATCTAAATTTGTAATTACTTCATTCACTTTTTCTTGAAAATGTTGATTTACCGGTTTACTTACTTGTCCTTGTAATTTAATGTATCCTACTCCTTCAGTTTCTTCCTTAATTTCTTCTGTCCCCTCTGTGATATTTGTTAATTCCTGATTATTCTTCTCAATATTCTTAATTTCCATGAAACTTTCTATTTTTACTTCATCTATGTTCTTTGTTAACTTATGAGCTCGTTTTGATACCACTGTTTGAATATCTTCTTTCACCTCATCTATCATCTTTTCCAATTTATTCATGTTTCCATTTATATTCTCCTCCATACCTGAGTTAACTTGATCTATTTGCTTTCTAAACTCTTCTTAAGTTTCTTAATGTCCTGCATATTTTCTTGTTTCACATAATAAATTTTCTTTTCCAAATTATCTGTTCAATATTTTTATTTAAAGTCGCAGTCAAATGTCCCCTCATATTGTTCATATTTACATTTATCTTGTCCTACTTACCATTCGTTTCTACATTTATGTTATACATGTTGCTATCCATATCGTCTAACATCTTATCCATCTTTTCTCCAAAACTTTTAAAATCTTCTCTCATCTCGTTCATGTCTGCCTTTCTATTCTCCTGCATTATAATCAACAATTGCAATATCTTCATCAACTGCTCCTCTTCTGTTAATTCTTGCGTTTCCTGTCTCCTATACTCCTGTTTTCCATTTCTCAATGTCATTCGTGTTGCCATTTCAATTAAGTTTTAAATTTTACAAATGCTTCTAAATATTTTCAAAACGCCTCACGTTGTTGGTGCCAATTATAATTATATTTATTTACAATATTATTTTATTTATTTAATATTTATAGGTTAAATATATTTATTTATTTAATATTTGTTTATTCGATTGTTTATTCGGCTAGCTCAATTATTTTATTATTATTCGGAAGCATGTTCGAGTTCACGCTTATATTGAGATATTTTGTTCAATTAAATAAAATGAAACACATTGATTCTAAAAAATTTAATTTTTAAAGGAAAAAATTTATTTCATTATATAATAGATACGCCTATGACATTATGAAACCACAGTCATAAATTATACCATCTAACATTCTATGCGCATGCTCAAACTAAAAACGAAATCATGCGAGTGGAAACCGAACGTTTGTAGTAGACGCTCATCAGTTGCATGGATATTATATCTATCATAGAATCATTTTCTTTATAAGAATGGTGATGGGACATAGCATAAAATAATTTACGTGTGAAAATTATATATACAAATTATTAACTATTCAGAAGAAATTATATACCAACTACATATACCTTTGGAAATATTATATCTCTACATAAAATGCAAATTTCTTATACTATTATTCATCAAGTAAGTACCACCATTATTTTATTACAAAATTAACAACGTTCATGTGAGTTTTTAATAATCTCGAATTTATATCTAATGAAAGTTTTATCTTTTAATTTGATTGATCTGATAGACGCAAGAATTACTGAAGTCCTGAAGACCTGAAGACCTGAAGTCTGGATTCTGGATTTTACCACATCTGGTAACAGGAATACGCCTACTGTAAACCACGCTGCATATTTTCGGAAGAATCTTGGGTATTCTCAGGAACGAATAGATTAGTGGGTATTCCACGCAAATAGAAGAAAAAGATGTGAAACATGGGAGCAAAGGTGTTGAATGAAAATATAACAGAACTCAACACCTTTGCTCCCATGTTTCACATCTTTTCTTGGTTGTACCGTACCGATGACGGCTAATGAGCCAGAAACATGCATGTCTGTGGTTACCACTCTTTTCAGTAGCCCCTTCTTCTATTTGCGTGCAATACCTACTAATTTATTCGTTGCTCTTTGTTCATATGTCATGCACTATTCGTACATCTTATATATATATATATATATATATATATATATATATATATATATATATATATATTGTTAAACCCATTTATTTACCTACTCAAAAATCAAAGATTATGGTGAAAGTAGTAAAAATTTATTAAGAAAATAAAGCATACATTAGCAAAGCAAATCGAATGAATGTTCTATCGATGTCGATATCTCTACGTGCTTGTAAGTTTCCGCCGATATTTTATGACGCATATATTTTACAATTTATAAACAAACACTTGACGGGGGCGTCCATGATCTTTAACATTCGGCTATACTGACCTAGGCACGTCCCGGGCCTGCTCACATAGCACCTAAATAAAAGAAATAGCAGCAATATTTTTTTATAACAATGATATACAGTTTAATTAGGACAGTTTACTCTTAATAGGAGTTCTTAGATATGTGGATGGATAGACTCAACAGTTCATAATCGTTCTTTTATTTGTACTCGACGAAAGAAATCAACTCGGAGTATACAGCACTCCAACCTCAACGGAGAAAGAAAAAGTCTGGAGGAAAATTATCTGTTCAGTGCACGGGTGAAATTTTAATACATAAAGGAACGGCACGGGTCTTACAGACCCAGAAAAAAAAAACTGTATATATTTTCCATTAAACATTTTTTATTATGCAAAATAACATCACACATTATCTTAATAAACATTTTACTTCCTTTTTTTGACAAAAAACAATGTTCTAATTTTTGAAAAGATCAGTAATAATAATAAAAAAAATATATATATTTTTTGGTCCATGAATGTTAAATACACTGTAGAAAATTACCGTTTCAAATTTCATCAGCACACACATGACATACATATATGGAATGTTCTAAACAAATATATTTCTTACAAATTTTGCATTGAAAACGTGTTTTGCGATCTTCACAAAAGCTACAACGACCTCTTTTATTACCCTCGATAGCTACTGGTTCAGGTACCTGGACACCGCTAATTTTTGCAGCATGGTATCGTATTTCTCTCGCCAAATGCGAAGATGTGACTCTTTTTTTTTCATATGCTCCATTACCAATTGAATTCCAAGCTGTTTCAGGAATCTCCCTCTCGGTTTTCCTGACGGTGATGAAGGATCATCACTTCTTTTTATAATGAGAGCCTTAATCGCCGACACGTTCAATAAATTGTAGAAAATGACCATCGGCACCTCCTGGTGTTTCTGGCAAAATTATATTTGGCACAAAGTTGATCCACTACATCAACACCACATTTTGACATATTATAGAAAGTGATTATTCCTGGTTTATCATCTCCACCAGTGCTTTCATCGATGGGGTCGTCATAGTGCATCGTAGACAGAAGAATAACATGTTTGTTTTTTTTGGTTTATAGGAAACAACGGTCATATTTTCAGTAAACCCAAACATACTTGACTTCTCAGGTCTTGCAATAGAGATGAATTCTTCTGGTATTTGTCGCTTATTTTTCCGCATAGTACCGACAACCGTCAACTTATGGATCACTAGTAAATTTTCAGCACATTCCACCCAAGTGAACCAATTGTCCATAGTAATGTTTCGGTTTGATTGCGCAATCGGTTGAACAATTCTTTCAACTACATCATGGGCTGCGTTGCTCACTCTGTACGGACCCTCTGGCTGCTTACCTGCATAAATTTCTAGGTTCAGGATGTAAAACGTTCGAGCACCGGCTAATGGAAAAACTTTCAAACCATATCGGGCAGGCTTGTTGGGAATGTACATCCTGAAGCTGCAGCGACCTCGGAATGCTACCAACATTTCATCGATGGTCGCATATTGCCCGATGGTATAACATTTCTGAAAATTTCTAATATTGGCTTCAAAAACTTGTCTAATGGGAGCGAGATCATCTTCTCGTTCACGTTCCTCTCTGGTATGTTTGTTGTCGAATCGTAGGCATCGTATCAAAAATCGAAATCTGCTCAAAGCCATTTTAGCAGTAAAAATGTCTATGCTAGTTCCATCAGTTGCCCAGAACTCAAAAATAGATGTTCGGCCGCTATGGTATACTCCGATCAGATATAGTAGACCAAACAAGGCTTTCAGCTCAGTTATTGTAATTGGTCTTACATCAGAGCTGTCTTGGTAACGGTTGGCAATAGATTCGCTATAAATGTTAGTGCACTCTACAATGTTCATGGTTATATCCGCGTCAAAAAATAAGTCCCAACACTGTTTCTCCGTAGAAGCATTTTTTGCATCACCAATCACTAGTGGCAGTTTGGATATAATATTGTGCTGTCTAGTTCTCACGTTTTTTGGAGGACACATTTTATTCCATTTAAACCCATCTTTGGCTTCATAATATAAGTGAGCTCTTTTACCACGTGGAATGCTCGGCGAAGGATTTTCAAGTTCGTCTAGCGGGGTGATCTCCTGCTCTGAATTGGTATCCTGATCACTGCGCTCACATGTTCTGTCGTCTGCATCGGAAACGTCAGATTCTTCAATAATGTCTTCCTCGTACGTAGGCACCTCATCATACAACTTCTGCAGCCAATTGATATTTTTTTCGTATGGATCTGACATTTTTCAATCTAAAATTATACTATTCCACTTTTTTCACCTTCACATTTTTCAAAATAAAAACTTACCAGAAGGAACGGGTTGGGACGGTCAGGACGAAACAAGCGATGACATCTAAACAAATTACTGAACAGAACTGATGTATATACTAATTCATATCGTCCGACACGAGTAAGAGTTTCCAAGTCGGGTGAAGTCGGCCTAAGTCGCGTTCTCGCACCTGGAAAATAGTTTTGGGTCCATAAGACCCGACCCGTGCACTAAAGGGTTATGGAATCTGCTAAACTCGACAAGGATTAATTTGGAGTACACAAATACAATAATAAGCTTTTAAACTTACGACAGTACGTTTCTGGAGACATCCACATAAATCCAACAACTCAAAAATATAGTAAATAAACTCGACAGGAGCTCAACTGGAATCAATTGACTCGACAGGAGCTAAACCGGAGTTTATCAATGAAATAATTAACTACTCCACAGTTCAGAGGCCACAATTAAATGAAAGATGATAAGCGTGTCTGGTACCTAAATTTGTACACAGCTCAGAGGACCTAAAATTTACATCCAAAACATTGTAAATAGAAAAAAAACCACAATTACTCAGCTCAGAGGCCTGTGAAACATGTCTGGTAATCGTACATGTACATATTATGTGGCATAACTGGCGTAGTATTTAAATAAATAAAATTTCACGATAATCAAACAAACAAAAAATAATATAAAAACAAAATAAAAGATAATAGCACATAATAAAATCATAACAAAAGTTATTTCCTAGTACCTTTTAATCTTTACAATGTTTCATCCTGTCACTGGCAACAACCCCTCGGAATCGTCTTCGATCCTTAGAGAGCGACTGGACATAGTAACGATCATTTTGAAGTACCGCTTTTATTTGAACGGGACCGATATATTTTTGAATCAACTTGCCACTAGTTAGTCCTTTAATTATAGGTGATCTTTTTACCAATACCAGATTATCTTGTTTAAACTTAATTGCAGCTAAGCGATTTTTATTATAACGTCTTTTCATTGCGTCCGCAGTTTTATTAATATTACTCAAAGCCTTTTTCCAATTTGTTATAATCTGTCTGTGTCTGAATATGTTTCCCTTAGTTTATTATCATATTTGAGTCTAGGGCGAAACCCGTACAAAAGTTCGACAGGAGATTTTCCTGTTGTCGAATTACTACAAGTATTCATTCCAGGCGGTACTTCAACAATTTTTGTTTCCCATAAAGCATGATCTTCCTCAATAGAGGCCGCAAGACAACTTAAAATGGTTTTATTAAATCTTTCTACCTGGCCATTACTTCTAGGACTTGCAATGGCATTCAAAACATGTTTTATGTTCTCCTTTTTGCAAAATGTTCCCATTTCTTTGCTTGTAAAGCATCTGCCTCTGTCAGTAATTATGCATACAGGATGTCCACAAAATTTGATCATCAGTTCTAAACAATCAATAACCGATTTTGTTCTGGTATCCTTAACAGCTTCCATCCAAGTAAATTTAGTAAAAGCATCAACAATTACCAACAAATAATTGTTTCCATTTGGACTTTTACAGAATGGTTCTAAATGGTGTAAATGTAAAGTGTGAAACGGTTTGTCAATTTTCTTAATTGGGAAGAAATGTCCTCTCTTTCGCCCTGTAGGTGTACAAGAGTTAACATATTTTTAAACAAATTGTTTTATTTTAGTTAACCAATACTTCTTGGAAATTGACTCTAGTGTTCGTTTCGGTCCAGGGATGACCATTGTCATCATGATAGTACCTGACCAGTTTCCATCTGAAGTCTTTTGGCACGACTAGTTTATTCTCACCGTTTATTATTTTGCAGATTTTACCTTCAACCATTTTTTAAGATTTATCTGAAGTACCATCAGCAGTTTGACGTTTTAATAAACTACACTCATCATCTTCATACTGTGCCCACTGAGGCCAATCAGTTTCTTGTATTAAATTAATTATTATAGGTTTTCTACTCAATGCGTCTACGTGTCGCATCTGTGTGCCTGGTCTATAAGTGACTTCAAAATCATACTCCTGAAGTTCTATCCACCATCTTCCAATTCTTGTTGTCAAATCTTTCTCTGTCCATGCTAGTCTTAACGCGTTACAGTCCATGACAATTGTAAATTTACGACCATATAATAAATTTCTAAATTTTTGAATGGCCACCACAACGGCCATTGTTTGTTTCTTATTCATAATTATGATATGAAGACTCACTCGACGAGGTTTGTTGACTCATGTATGCTACTGGTTTTAAATTTCCGTCAGTTCGTCTCTGCAACAATACAGCTCCAATACTATCTTCACTGGCATCTGTATGCAATTGTGTTTCTAGTTGGGGATTGTATAGAGCTAAAACAGGATCTTCACTTAACTCCCTTTTGAGTAAACTGAAGGCATTTTCGAGAGGCGTGTCCCAAGTCCAGGGAGTAGAAGACCTTTAAAGGTTTAGCTTTAATCGCAGAATTTTTAATATATTTGCGGAAATACGACGCCAAACCTAAAAACATCCCAACATCATGAACGCTTTCAAGAGGTGGAAAGTTTACAACAGCTTTTAGTTCTTGAGGTGAAGGTTTGATTTCTCCATATCGGATGACAGATCACAAATATTCTACTTGTGGTTGTAAAAATGAGCACTTCTCTTTATTTAAAGTTAGTCCAGCCGTCTGAAATATCTTCAGTATTATTTCAAGCCTCTCGAGCCCTTCGTTAACTCCTTTTGATATAATTAACATATCATCTAAATATGCAAGAGCAAACGAAAATCTTAAAGACCCTAGAATTTCGTTTACAGCTCGTTGAAAAACTGAGGGTGCGTTACATAACCCAGATGGCATCCTTTTATACTGATAGTGATCATCTGGAGTTATGAATGCAGTATAACGTTTGCTTTTCTCTTCTACTCGTAATTGGTGATAACCAGCAGCCATATCTAGTGTAGTAAAACAGTCGCTACCAGACAATCGTTTTAGCTGATCCTTTATTCGAGGTAAGGGATAATGATCCTTCTTTGTGATTGCATATAGTTCTCGATAATCGACGCACATGCAGAAATCGCCATTTTTCTTCTTTACCAGGAGAATGGGACTTGCATACTCTGATACAGTTGGTTCTATAATATCATTTTTCAAAAGGTCAGAGACAATGTTCCGCACTATTTCACGTTCATGATAGGAAATTTAGTAAGGCCTGTAACATATGGGGACGGTACTGGTCAACTTAATTTTCATTTCTACCGACGTATCTCCCAATTCAAAATTATTTGAGGCAAAGCAGTTTTTATATTTTTCTAAAATATTATTTAATAACCAGCTATCGTTTTCAGATAGGGACCAAGGTGACTCAGGTACTTGAGTACTAGTAGAACTAGACTGTTCCGAGGAGATTATCCGTGCCACGCATTGTCCTTCTGATGAAATAACATTTACGTAAATAATGTTTAGGACCGTCATTATCCTGAGATTATTATGAAAATTAATACTTTTTTCTGGAATAATAATAGGAATGCCATTATGACTTAGTTCTGATAATTTGGAGGTGAACATTCCATAGGATATATTAGAATGAACAATGATGTGATTTATGCCCGGAACAATAGTTGCGACCTGATCGGTCTATATCGGCACCTTAGTATTTTTCTCTACATCGATTGGTAATAAAGTATTTTCTTCATAAAAGGTTAATTTATCTGTTGTTTTTATTACATAAATATTTTCTGATTCTGTAACGACGACGACCAATCAATAAATCAAATGTTTGACAAGTATTATTAACAACGTAAATCGGTACTCCACGCGTCACTGTGTCAACTGTGAGATTTACTATCACCTGTCCAATAGTACGTATAACATCTCCACCGTAACTCTGTATTATAATATTCTTTTGTTTATTAATATTTAGTTACAAGGTCGAAGCTTTTTCCAGCTTAATTAAATTACAAGCACTGCCAAAATCAATGTAGGCTTGTATCGGTTCATTATTTATTTTAGCATGGACGTAAAACTTAATATCATCTTCGGCGATTCCATTTATTTTAGTTATTTCATCTATCCTTGTTGATTTTGATTTGAAACAAGACTCACGTACGTGACCCAGCTTCTTACAATAACTACATGTCACATTTTTAACAGAAAAGCATTTAGAAGCGTGATGACCCAATTTACCGCATTTAAAACATTCCGATAAGTGTTAACGTTTGAAACTGCTTATTTTATGGTTCGACTGTTGATGCTTTGGTTTTGGTTCAAAATTTACGACATTATTTGTTTCCATTAGGAATTGTAACAAACTTGCAGTGGTGTAACATTTTGCGGCATAGGCTCCCGTTTTAATTAATTTATTATTTATTGTAGAAATAATCACATCCGTTATAATTTGATTGGATAAATTACAGTGCTTGCCTAGTTGGAGCTTTTCATAATAAAATGATATGAAATCCTGACCCGGATTGCGTTCACTAGTTACCATTTCTTTCAATTTGGCAGCTATACCTTTTTGGGTAGGAAATGCAGCTTTTAATTCATTTTCCCACTCTATCCAAGTAGGAAAAGTTTTTATTTGGCAATCATACCATGATTTGGCATGACCAACAAGATGGGAAATCATAGCAAATATTTTAGCATGGTCATCTCAGTGATATAAATTATCGACAGAGTTAATTTTATCTATCCAACTATCAACAGTCATGGCTTCAGTTGAACCATCAAATCGATGTATTAGTTCAGTCCTGCCAATATATTGTGAAGCATTTTTATTAAAAACTTCATTCGAATTTAACAGCTCCACTCGTTGAGAGGGTGAAATATCAGGCTCTATTTGAAATGTTGGAACGCCTATGATCGGCAGCGGTGTAAATGAAGGGGAAGTTGATGGAACCGTCTAAGAACAATGATTTTCACGTGAGCCCGAAATGACACTAGACTGTGATTTAGAATTACGCACCTCATTTTCTAACAATTGAAGTTTTTGTGTTGAAAGATCATAATCAGAATCTGCTTCTCTCGTTCGTAATTCTTTAGGACGTCGAGACCGAGATCGCCGAACTTGATTTGTTCTGTCACTCATTGTTCATAAAATTATTCTTAACCCTTTTAAAAAAATCAAAAATATGACTCAAATATGTATTTAACAACATACAGATATAAGTAAAGGCTTGAGAACTCACAACTTGTCTTTCAGGTGATAACTACACAAAATTCACGTGCACAATTGTTTATTTATTGTTTAGATACGAGACACTAATTCATTGTTTATTCACTTATTGGATGTCAATCCCACTTCTGAGATGTTAAAACCACTTATTCAACTACTCAAAAATACAAGATTTTGGTAAAAGAAGTAAACATTTATTAAGAATAAAGCATACATTAGCAAAGCTGATAATCAAATGAATGTTCTATCGATGTCGATATATCTACGTACTTGTAAGCTTCCGCGCCGATATTCTATGACGAACCATATATTTCACAAATAATTATAAATAAACACTTGACAGGGGCGTCCATGATCTTTAACAATATATATATATATATATATATATATATATATATATATATATATATATATAGCATAGCAATGGTGGTTGTGGATAAACAAGAGAAAGGCCTCATGGAAAAAGCAAATCTGGGAATTCTGATGGTGTCAAAATGGATGGAGGATAACTCTCTCAGTCTAGCACCGGAGAAAACAGAAGCTGTGCTGCTTACTGGAAGAACTCGAGTGAGTCCTGTATCTTTCAACAATCATGAAAATAAAATCACTCCAAAGGGGTCGGTGAAATATCTAGGTGTATGGTTGGATCCAAAGCTTTCATTCTCAGAACATATACATCGTACGATTGAGAAAGTGGAGAAAACAGTATCTGCCTTGTCCAGTCTTATGCCTAATGTGGGAGGCCCAAAAGCTTCAAAAAGGCGAATCTTAGCTTCTGTGGCTCAATCTCAGATCCTTTATGCCGCCCCAGCGTGGTGCGCGGTTACGTATAACAAAATACTTAAAAGAAAACTAGTTAGCATACAGAGGCTGATGTCGATCAGAGTGGCTGGTGCGTATAGGACAATATCTGCTGAAGCATTGGGAGTGATAGCTGGTATCCCCCCCATTGACCTCTTGATTGAAGAAAGAAAGGCGATTTACGAGGGAGTGGACCGAAACATTGCACGTACATCCTTAAATACATGTTGGCAAGAGCGCTGGAAAACTAGTACGAAGGGACGATGGACTTACAAAATAATTCCAGATATCGAAGAGTGGATAAATGGATTCTGTGGCGAAGTCGATTACTTTCTGACGCAAGCAATCTCAGGGCACGGTTGCTTCAAGTCATTCCTTTACAAGAGGAAGAAATCGGACACTGATCGCTGTCAGTACTGTAAAAACGTGGACGACGTAGAGCACACGTTGTTTCTTTGTCCCAGATGGGAAGAGATCAGAGCAGGGTACCAAGAAGAGGGAAATAACTTGTTTACCATTGAAAATTTTTCAAGAGACTTAGTTGACGGTGAAAATGCATTGAAAAGTTCATATAAAGTAGTAAGAACAATTATCAAGATCAAGGAAAAAGAGATGTACTCAGTGAGCTGAACAGCATACCTGCCACCACATCGAAGTAATGCGAGAGCGGTTCCAATGTGGTGTGTCAGAGAAAACGAGGAGAGGTTTTTAGTCGATAAGAATCCGACACTACCAGCAACAACATCACTGGTGTCTTATGTAAGATTTTCCTCTCCATTGAAAATATATATATATATATATATATATATATATATATTTAGCGAAGATTTCCGGCTTGCGGTCTTAAGAAAGAAATAAAAACTGTTTTTCTCATCTGCTCAATATTTCGCCATTATTTATTGACTTCATCAGGAGCGAACTACAAGATTTATTGAAAACAATATAATAATTGAAACATTCTAAAATTACTACTTACAGAAAGTTGGTGTCAGTTGATTAAAATGTAAAACAAAAAACAGCACAACACGTTCAACATATTTTTAGACAGTAGGTATAATTTAAAATTAAACAAGTTAATAAAATAAAATAAACTGTTTTTCTTGTTATAGAAAGCGTAGAAACGAATTAGTTACAGGGAGATACTGACTTATTTTTAATTGTATAGGGTGATACTTAAATTTTATTTAGGATGTTACAATAGATATAACTCAATTTATTGAAGTCAGATTTATAATTTATGGTGTTTTCTGTTTTATCAATGTAGCACGTTTCCAGAAATAACCTGTTCTGATATCTGTTTTCTCTTTCTAGATTTTTTATACTCGTGTAGTCAAACTCATGTCCCGTATTTATATGGTGTTCCACTGCCGCACAGGTTTTTTTGTTGTTGCGACAATCGCTTTTATGTTGAGTGACTCTTTGTCTCAACCATTGGCCCGTCTGTCCTATGTAACATCCATTGCAAATAGAACAGGGCAAACTGTAAACAACAGTGCTATTAAATAACGTGGGTAGTTTAGCTTTTACATTTAAGAACATGTTTCTAGTTTTTGTCGGATTGTAAGGGGCAATTTTCAAATTAGGAATACTATTTTTAAACAGTGGCGTAATACGCTGAGTCAAATAGTGTTTTGAGGAATCCTTTTATAAATTATGCTTGGAGGTATTTCTTCATTTGTGGGACCATCGTAGAAGTCTGTGTTGTATATTAACTTTTTTAAAATGTTTTTTGGATACCCGTTGTTTGCAAAAATATCAAAAAGCTTCTTGAGATTGTCTTGAATGAAGTTGTCATCGCAGATGTGTGAGATTCTATTTTTCATAGCAATTACAGTGTTGTATTTTTTATTTTTTGGATGGTTAGAGAAAAAGTTTTAAAATCTATCAAATGTTGTTGGTTTTTGATACTAATCCAAACTTATTTTCTGTGTTTCGGTACGTATTACTCTCTTATCTAAAAAAGGCACAGAACATTCTTGCTCGATTTCTATTGTAAACTGTAATATATCGTCAAATGAATTTAATAGATCTAATGTTGTTTGTATATCATCAGCAGGAATAGCGCTGATCCTATGATCTACATATTTATAAAAAAAGCGTAAGCTGAGAGGTAGCAGTGGAATTACATGATCAAGTAACTCATCCAACAATATAGTAGCCAAAATGGGACTTATGGGAGAGCCCACTTCCCACTACTAGTTGAAGCTGAAAAACCAAAATGTGTTCCTTCGGGATGGATTTTAGCTAAGTATTAATTTATGTTGATAATTTAAACTCAATTTTGCAATTTGTCAATTTTTAAACGGTTTTATTTAGCTCACCCCGTTTGTTTTATTTATTATTTATTCTTGGGTCAAATTTAGTAATTCAAATTTCACCCTCTTCCTGTCAACCGATTAATCTGAAATTTTGTATACACTTTGGATTTTGGTGACAATACAATTATGTTTATTCATTATTATTATAAGTTCAAGATGGCCGCCGCTACAAAATGGCGGATAATTTATGTTTTATTAATCCCATCAATATGTGTATCAAATGAAAGGGCTCAACAAGCAGAATACAATATACTATAAAAAATTGAAATCCAAGAAGGCGGCCGCTACAAAATTGCGGATAACGTAGGTTTTATAAATCCCATCAACATGGGTATCAAATGAAAGGGCTCAACAAGCAGAATACAATATACTATAAAAAATTTTAATCCAAGATGGCGGCCGCTACAAAATGGCGGATAACGTAGGTTTTATCAATCCCATCAATATAGGTATCAAATGAAAGTGCTCAACCAGTAGAATACAATATACTATATAAAATTAAAATCCAAGATAACGGCCTCTACAAAATGGCGGAAGGTGTGAAACTGTTTGAAGAAGGTCAAGCCTACGTGGCTCTTAGTAGAGTAAGATCTTTGCAGGGACTACGTATAGAGGAGTTGGACTGCAATAAACTAACGGGCAAGAAACCTTGCAATAATGAAGCACTAAATGAATTAAACAGAATGCGAAATAAAAACTAGAAACCAAAAAATAAAAATAGGTAAAAAAAAAATTTAAGTTAAACGGTTTTATGTTAAACATACATTGCAATGTTTAAGATAAATGTACTTAAAACCAAAAAATAATAAAATAGATACAGTCGTGGGAATTATAAACATATGCATAGACTAGACTAAAATAAAACCGTGGGGCACGTCAATTGTCTACAAATTATCGACTTAATATGCGATAGAAGAATCGTTTAATTCGTCGTTAGGCAGTTGGCCCGCAGACGGTGAGGAAATTACTTACTATTTTCTTGCTCATGGAAATTCCAATAGTTATACACTCCATGTAAATAAAAGAGATGTTTCAACTAGTTTATCGTTGGACATTCACACTGCTGGCTGGCGAGGAATCGTTTCACTGCTCGTAGTTTGTCTTTAATCGACAAAACATATGATAAAAGTACTACTCGCTCACCACTATGAAACCCTAAAACTCGCTTATAATCGAGCTTGCTAGCTTGTTTCCACATTCTAGCCCTACTTATCACACGTCCATCGTTGTCGGTTGAACAACTACCTAATTATAGTGTAACATTACAAAACAAAAATTTTAATCAACGATTGTAGACAATTGACGTGCCCCACGGTTTTATTTTAGTCTAGTCTATGCATATGTTTATAATTCCCACGACTGTATCTATTTTAATATTTTTTGGTTTTTAGTACATTTATCTTGAACATTGCAATGTATGTTTAACATAAAACCGTTTAACTTAAAAAGTTTTTTTACCTATTTTTATTCGGTATTTCAATTTTTCAATTAGTTACTTGTTCACTTTTTCAATTTTTTGGTTTCCTATTGCATTTTAATTCAATGTTGAAGCATTGGATTTAGCTTTAACTTAAATCGGAGGTGATTACTATGTATCCTGTTTTCTTTGATTTCTTATAATTCTAACATGCAACCTTGAAAAAGAAAGAAATAGTCTTTCGAAAGCGCTCGGTTTTGTATAACAAGAATATTTATTATTATTTAGGCTGCAATCCCCGTGATATTTTTCATTTCGTTTGTTAATAGTTCAGCCGTGATTACTTGTCTCTTTTTTCTTATATATATATATATATATATATATATATATATATATATAGAGAGAGAGAGAGAGAGAAACGGAAAAAAGGTGTACACTTAACGGAAAATTTCCAAGCTTTCGAGGATGAGTGTCCCCATTATCAGGGACACTGAATGGAAAACAGCATATAGATACTGTAGTTAACGGAAGATAGAATAGGAACGAACTCACAGCAGGTGTGTACATACCTCCGAGTTGAGGTAAGATTCCAATATGTTATATAAAATTGAACTACGGATAATTAAAATATGAACCAGTTAACTAAACAATGGTTCAACATCGTACAATCACATTAAAATGACTAAAAAGCCAACATCTAACACCATTTTGCAGACATAATGAACACGAGTGCTTTTTTGCTGAAAGCCTGCCAGGAATGATATCGTTTTGCCTTTAAAACGGAGGGACTAGTTGACAGTCAATGATATCAACCAATAGTTGAGTAGATTAATATTAAATCATATACCCATTAGTGAATTGCCTCCGATGTAATATTTAATATTTTAGATGGGACAGAAGAATGCAGAGGGGTTGAATATTGCATTCCTAAGAAAGAAGAAGAGGAAATAATATAGTTCCAACAGTGAGAAGTTTCTATAAATAATAAAACGTATACGGTAGAGGACACTGCGACTCAATCACCAGCCAAAAAAAACAACAAAAGCAATTAACGAATATAAAACAATAATATTGTAATATAGTAATTATTAATGTAAGATAATTATGTAATATATATTATAACGGATAAATAAGATATAGGGATTGTTGTGGAACAGAGTGATTAGGAAATACTAAAAAGTAAAACATAGATTATACTTTGTTAAAAAGTTAAGAATGAGACATTAAAATTACTTATGTTTATTAGATAATTGTGAATACTTTCATTTCAATTTACTAATACAGCTTCTGTGTAATTTAAAAGGCTTTATAATTTGTAACGAAATAAACAAAAAGAAACATTACCTTCAATCATAAATCCTAAACCGTCAAATAAACATCATCCATTAGTATTAAATCTCTTATAAAGAAATAACATGAATATATGATCTGAAAAAGAAATATTGAACAATAAGTGTTCAACAACATAAAGGAATATATTCAATGTTATGATTCAATATTTACAAAAGATGTGGGTTAGAATTTTTGTTGCTACAAATGTCAATATGTTTCAGCGACAAACGCTAGCGACAGAAAAGAGCAAAACAAATTTGTAGAGTCAATAAATGATAACTGATGTGTAAATAATTAGAACAAAGAATGTTGAGAGGTTACTTGAAAGAATTTATGTTAATAGACAAGTACGATTGTCACAACAACAAATTGTAAAGAGAAAAACAAAACTAAACATTATCATGTCAAAAACAATTATGCATATCACCCAGTATAAACTATTTGTTTCATTAAAATTCAATGAACTTAAAATGTAAAACTAACAATGTTAAGTGAAACGTATATTGGTATATGTATAAAATATTTTTAAGTGTAATAAGTGTAAACTTAATTCGACTACTCCAGACAATAGGTGATTGGTTAAAAAAAATGACAAGACGAACTTTAATCAACAAAGGATAAAACAAACTTTATTGAAAATAGTGACCTAAAAAAAACAAAAGACTTGTTTGTTGAAAAAATTGAACGAGAAAAAGGGGTTGATAGCTTGGCGTCGGGAGAGCAAGGGTTGTTCAAGAAGTGTTCCCGAAATTTTATGAAAATCATCCAAATTATAATAGTAAAAGTTATGAATTACTTATAAATGTATGTTCCAGTACTTACCAAACATTAACATTCAATTTTCCCGAGAGAATAATCAATATTCTCCTAATTATCTGCCTTTTGAACTTCGAAGTAGTGTTCCTGATTCCAGAACTACAGGTCAGTGTGTATTTGAAATATTATTGATCAATATTAAGAGTTAAAAAACTCACAAATTTCAAATCAGTGTATAATCTCATGAGTATAATAAACTTTGCGGTAAATGATCGATCTAAAAAAGAAATAAAAAAGGACTTTATATAGTTAATTAAATAAATAATTGTTCAATACTAATAAAAAAGGCCTAATCTGAAATAAATAAAGATAAATACTTACGCCATTTCTAATCACAGAAAAAAGATGCATCATATTTCATTTATGTAGTAATTCCATATGTATATAAATCTGATAACTTATTTCTTCTATACCAATTTGTCTTTGTATGTATATTTTCCCTAACATAAATTCCTTTATATATAAAACCATCCAATAACATTCAACGATAACAACTGGATGCATATCGAAATATCAAACAGACGCAACGCATCTATGAAGTGCTTTTCTTCCGCTTAGTATCACCTGATAGTTAGGCATGCGCATAGGATGGTACATGTATGAAAATCAATAATTCCGTGCGGTCATCCATAGGCGCCGTAGTTATAAATTTTAGATTAAAAATTTTCATTATAAAAATTAAATTATTTTTAAAGTAAAGTGTGTCTTTTTATTTAATATGATTAAGATATATTTACAGAAGCCTGAATTCGAAGAGTAGAGAGGGTTTCATGCTCTCGAATCATATAATCATATAAATTTGAATAAACAATTGAGCTAGCCGATTTCAATATTTTGAACCATAGATAAATAAATAAATAAACATTAAAATAAATAATAATTATAATATATTGAAGACTTTATTATTATATAATAATATATATATATATATATATATATATATATATATATATATATATATATATATATATATATATATATATATATATATATAATCATAAAATAGTAATCCTGGGTGCATCCACCAACAACAATGCAACCCAACTAATAGAGGTGGTAATATGTTAGTTATCTGCAAAAAGGGTAGTGCCAATTGAGGAAACATGACTGCCATTTGTAGAAGAAAGGTTTGCGTTGAAATATGAGGACAATAAAAATAGGTAAAAAAGCTTTTTAAGTTAAACGGTTTTATGTTAAACATACATTGCAATGTTTAAGATAAATGTACTAAAAACCAAAAAATAATAAAATAGATACAGTCGTGGGAATTATAAACATATGCATAGACTAGACTAAAATGAAACCGTGGGGCACGTCAATTGTCTACAATCGTTGATTAAAATTTTTGTTTTGTAATGTTACACTATAATTAGGCAGTTGTTCAACCGACAACGATGGACGTGTGATAAGTAGGGCTAGAATGTGGAAACAAGCTAGCAAGCTCGATAATAAGCGAGTTTTAGGGTTTCATAGTGGTGAGCGAGTAGTACTTTTATCATATGTTTTGTCGATTAAAGACAAACTACGAGCAGTGAAACGATTCCTCGCCAGCCAGCAGTGTGAATGTCCAACGATAAACTAGTTGAAACATCTCTTTCATTTACATGGAGTGTATAACTATTGGAATTTCCATGAGCAAGAAAATAGTAAGTGATTTCCTCACCGTCTGCGGGCCAACTGCCTAACGACGAATTAAACGATTCTTCTATCGCACATTGCAAGGTTTCTTGCCCGTTAGTTTATTGCAGTCCAACTCCTCTATACGTAGTTCCTGCAAAGATCGTACTCTACTAAGAGCCACGTAGGCTTGACCTTCTTCAAATAGTTTCGCACCTTCCGCCATTTTGTAGAGGCCGTTATTTTAAATTTTAATTTTATATAGTATATTGTATTCTACTGGTTGAGCACTTCCATTTGATACCCATATTGATGGGATTGATAAAATCTACGTTATCCGCCATTTTGTAGCGGCCGCCATCTTGGATTTCATTTTTTCATAGTATATTGTATTCTGCTTGTTAAGCCCTTTCATTTGATACCCATATTGATGGGATTAATAAAACATAAATTATCCGCCATTTTGTAGCGGCGGCCATCTTGAATTTATAATGATAATGAATAAACATAATTGTATTGTCACCAAAATCCAAAGTGTATACAAAATTTCATATTAATCGGTTGACAGGAAGAGGGTGAAATTTGAATTACTAAATTTGACCCAAGAATAAATAATAAATAAAACAAACGGGGTGAGCTAATAAAACCGTTTAATAAAGAGGAATAAATCTCACTCAAGTGGTCTGTGTGTCTTTTTGTTAATGACACTGTTCAATTGTTAAATAAAAGCCATCTCTAAAAATGCTCTCTTAGTTTTGTTAGACTCTGTCTCCAACACCTTTACAGTTTCAAAGTTCAAATGATCGTCAAGAGAATGAACGTGATCTTCTAAAGCGCAACGTTCTGGGTGTAATCTACAATCACTCTTATGTGAGACAATACGGCTAGAAAGTGATCTTAAAGTCTGACCAATATATTGCTTATCACATATTGGTCAGACTTTAAGATCACTTTCTAGCCGTATTGTCACACAGAGTTATTTCAGATTACACCCAGAACGTTACGCTACTACTAAGTAGGGGGGATAAATGAAACTCTTAATTATTAAAAATAATGTATTGTCAAAATGAGTAGTAGCCCGGGTCTTTCGAAGTTCTAAAAGAAATATTTTCAACTAAAACAACATGATTCATATATAAAGATAGCAGTAAATTATTTTGTCCCTATTAACTCTAATTATGGAGTGTAGAACTAAGGAGGACCAACTCAGTGTATGAAAAAGTGTCCGCTGACAGGGACCAAATTAAGGTGGCGCCACAGTAGCAAGTGGAAAGATTTTAAACAGCGCCACAAATTATTAGAGTAGGATAGGGATCGAGACCGAACTATTGGCGATTTCGACCAACGTTCAGGGCGCTGCAAGACGTAAACAAATATGGAGGATTGTGAGTAATCTCTATGTTTATGGCGTTAGTTTTTATACGGATTTCATGGTTGATTCGTATGTTTTAGTTGTTTGCGAACTATAAAAAAGTGTTTTTTTTGCATTTTTGTGTGTGTTTTGGACAATTGATTATAGTGTGTGAAAGAAAATGACAAACTGTGAGGTAATATAACGTTTTGCAATGGTTGAAAATAGGTATCAAATCAGATCCTTTACAGTTAGCAACAGTCATGGAAAACTAGGAGGTATATTTGAGTTTGACTACTGTATTTGCATATTTGGATGCAACACATGACAGAAGGTGCTTCGTGGAGGGAGAACAAGTCCTAAACAGTAGGCATTTGATTCTTTGTGGCATTGACGATCGCAAATGCAATGAATATGGTGTTTACTCTGCCATTAGACTCATGGCACTTTGCCTCCAAACCAGTGAGCTGCTAACTGGAAAACCTCATGAAGTCTTTGGATGGTTGGAGGCTGACTTTTCAACAGGAACCTGGAAAATACTTTCATTTTCATGTACCTGCAAAGCTGGAGCTTCAGGAAAATGCAAACACATTTCAGCCACATTATTGAAATGTACAAGGTAATTTTTTTCTTCACTTGAAAGAGACACTTATTAAAATTCAGATTGTGTTATTGATTGCAGGGGAGATGTTCTATCACTTGAAAAATTGTCAAGCACTGATGTGGAGTGCTATTGGAGGACTCACAAGAAGGCAGTTTAGGAGGATTACGAGGCCCAACCAATTAGCCTAACTTGTGTGAAGAAGATGGCTGCGAGGAAACTTTGTAGGCCACTTTCACAGGAAGAGAAAGAAATATCTTTATTGATATCCAGTCATCCCTATTCAGCACTGAGTAAGCATATGTGAGTATTTGACCAGAACAATAAGACTTATAAAAAAAACATTGGTTATAAAACTTTCTTTACAGACAGGGGCGTCGAACCAGACAACAAAAGTTGCATTAGGTGTGGAAGTCCTACCTCCAAATTGGCTTAATCCTCTGGTGTCACACACGAAAGAATCAACATCTTTGTTGAGTTTGAATGTCTCAAACTACACATTGCGAGAGTGTTGCAAAGGCTTTTATTCAACTCTCTGTGATGTAGACATGTCAGAAATGATTTTCAGTTGCTGTAGTGGAAGTGAAGGTTGGAAAATTCATCGGAAGTATAGGTTAACGGGTATAAATATTCCATAAAATTATCGAAAGTAGAGATGATAAGGTGTTTTTCAGGTTCCCGGTTCACTTATAGACAAATGGATGGAGAAAGAAGCTCTTAACAAATACAAGGATTTGGGAGCGAATGTAATTGAACCTGGGTTCATTATTTGCCAGCTATATCCATGGTTAGGGTACTCACCTCATGGTATTGTTATGGAAGAAGGAAAACCATCTAGGCTGCTTGAAATTAAATGTCCTTTTGTTGGTAATATGATCAGTCATAATAATAATAATGAACTTGAATAAATGTCTTTCATTTGTAGGCAAAACAAAAGGTGCCATACACTTCGTAAACGAATGCAGCTACCTGGAAATTTCAACCAATGGAGTTAGGCTGAAGAAGCAGCACGCCTATTATGGACAAGTACAATTGGGCATGGCCCTGTTGAACTTGACCCAATATGATTGCATATTATATTCAACATATTCAAGGCCTTTCCTAAATATAATTGTACCATTTGATGAAGATTTTACCAGGCAGTTAATAGAAACAATTTCTATGAATTATTTTAACCACATGATCCATGTTATATGTGAAAGTAAACAGGAGCTAGAGTATTCTCGAGTTTATTTTGGAAAAAGTATCCCATACATGAAAACATTCATTACTATTATGAGAATGTGGTCTTAAAGACTCCATTTTATATCAATTTCATTAATATATTAATTTTGCAATGTAGATGATACAAGTGAAGATTTGTGAAAAAACGACAAAACTGAAGTATTTGGATTTATTTAGTTAAAATTTATCACTCGCCACCACATACATATGAGAAAAGTAATAATTTGCTTATAATTATAAGGAACTAGATTAAATATCAAAAATCTAATAATAATATGTATTCGTAATATTACATTTACATAACAAATTATTTTGCAAGATGTGTATACATATACAGTATGTCAGATATTTACAATATTGCAAAAGATTATTAGGAATATTTTGACCACTTCAATTTCAACTTAAATTTCGCAAATTTTAGTTGTGAAACACGTCAACTTTTATCTTATTTAAACTCAACACACCTCAATGTTGATTTGAAATATTTTAGCATTGAACTTTAATCAGTAATAAATTAGTAATACCAAAAACAGAATAATGTATTTATTTTCTACTAGAATACACAAAAATAAGCAAAATAATTTAAAATGTAGACGACTCTGACAATGACATTTCTTTCCGAAAGTCAGTCTAGTGAAAGCTTTCGAGAAATAAATAATACATTCCATTTAGTTAGTGTGTCTATTTGAGATAATTCTTAAGAGAAAATCAATGTTCATGAATTTTGCAATGAGGTAATGAGTGAAGTAATCAGTAATTGCACTTAAACGTAATTTGTAATTCCTATCAACACTTTAAAATTACATTGAATATATTGAGAACAATTTGTAAAAATAACATATTTTTTTTAAGTAGTATGTTCTAATTGTATATTAAAACAATTTTCTATTTCGAATAAGTATAATAATTAAAGTTTTCGATATTGTAAAAAATAAAGGTACTTTAAACTTGTATCAAATTCATATTTTTTTACAAACCTCGTATACGATTTAAAAAATCAACATCAGATGTGCGCGTTTTACTTTATGGACCATGCAGAACTTTTTATAAAGAATAACTTTTTTTCATAACATTACTAATAAAAAAGTTTTTCATATGTTGCCAACTTTTTCAGACATACTATATATACATATATAAAATTACATAGAAATTCCAATTATCCACTCTCCAATACAAACACTAAACACCACAAAGCCAAAGGCTGTCCGTGGTCATTAGGTGTGGTAGTATTTATGCCGTTATTTTGAATTTTTTCACTCAAATAGGTAATCTTGAAATTACAATCACAAAACACAATATTACAACAATAAAAAACAATCCAATATTACCATAATAAAATGCAAGACAATATTACAACAAATAATAACAATAGACAAAATAACAATATATTTAGAAAACAACCCCAAACATTTTGTGTTCCATTTATTCTATACAATACATTCCAATATATATTTCTTAGTTTATTCTTTAGATGTGTGTAATTAATAACGTTTTTAGAGCCAACATACGTTATATGGTGTAGTTGATAAGGGAAGTATACTAGGATGATCAGTGATATTGGTGTCTAATAATACAAAAATGTTTTCGAGATTTTTATCTTTAAATTTTACTTGTGCGTGATCTATACAAGCTACAAAAGTATATTAGAAAATGCCATCCAACAAATTAATACTGTAATATGAACTCAACTCACAACTAAAATAATAATTGATCAATTGAAAGAAGCTGAAAAAATGCATGGTATTTGTGCATCAATGAATATTGATTCTTAATTAATTTGTCATCATCTAATATAGGGGTTTGCAGGTTCACCATGGCACTTATGACTGTAATTATGTCATCCACATCTTTGAGCAAAGTCCATGGCAAAGGAACTCTCAATATTTCAAAAATCTTCATTCGCTGGTTTGCTCTTTCAATATGTACTCGAGCGTTAGATATAGCAACGTTCATATCAGCTTCCTGTTTTGTAAATTGTTAATTATGTCGTAAGAAAAAAAGACAGAGGTTGAGACGCATCAGTTGCTTTATTTTTTAATTTTCGCCCACTTGGACAACTTTTCACTGAACAAAGCTTTCCCATTGTTTCTATTTTTTTTCTTCTTTGAATTTACAACAAATTCGTAATAATAATAATAAATGTATCTACTAAAGTTTATAGAAATCGAATCACTATCCACGTTAGTTTAGCAGTTTTATAGGTTATATTTACTAATCAACATCAACACTTAACTACGTAAAACTCAGCGAACTTCACTCCGTTTAAAACTGCTAATTTCATGTCGTTTCCACTTGCTACGCTAGCGTTATTGTGGTCGATTATTGAACTGTAATTTGCTGCTTACAGCTGGACACTTTTTCAACTTGTCCCCTATACAAGATGGTTCTCCTTAGTTCTACTCTCCATAACTCTAATGATGATCAATAAAACATTATATCTTACCTAAAGAAAATTGCATCGGATCTGAATATCATTTATAATTATTGAAACCAGTTGGAAAGACTAATATCTACAAATGGGAACTGAAACAACGGAAACTGACTGGAACGGCGGGATATGTGGATAGTTGATAAAATTTTCAGAATCAAAGTTTATTAAGTTGAGAAGAAGATCTGAAAAGCATTGGAAACGACCAGAAAAAATTGAATGTTCCACTTACTTGGAAATTATTGACGGTAGTATTATATCTTATTACGTGGTTCAATCCATTAGCTGGTATCACAGCAACATGTCCAATGGAACCATGGCGAGAGTAAAGTTCGAAATGATATATCGGCGAAATATAGTGAAGCAGTTGACTAGATCGACTTGATTTAATCTATTTATCATTGCAATACGGAAAAGCTGTACCTGTAACTGTAATTTATGGTGAAAAGTTGGGGGGTGAGCAAAACGCGAATGGGATGCAGAAAAAATCCAAGAATCCGACTCATGCGAAAGCGGCTAAGACTGTGAAATATGGATCGATCGTCGACAAATTTAGCACCTGTGATCCGAAACAGTACGTCAGAAGGATGCTTAATAATCATTTTTGGCTAGACCAAGAAGTGACCTACCTAGTGATTGACTTGATATATGTTAATAGAAAAAAGAAGAAGATAGGATATTACCTACAAATATTGAAGCTTAGATTCCACGAAGTAGGGGCCGAGACAGTTAATTTCATATTTCACAATATTTGTACTTATTACACATAGAAAATAAAATATTTTCATTGATAAATCGACAATTCACCCTATTCGTTCTGCCAGTCATCATTACATACATGAAAAATCTGGAAAATATGTACTAGTTTACAAAAAAAATTCGTGGCATGTACATGAACAGCATCAATAGTTTTGGAATGTTTTGATTACATATATGTAGGTTTTATCGAATAACCATGAACTCTGGTTGACGGTTTGAAAACAGTGATAAATTTAACGAATATTATTGGTATGTGGACTGATTGCAATTGTGAACGTTTTTTAATCGTACCTAAAGAGATCCATTACAAAGCAGTAACCCAAGCTCAACATAATTCAATAAAAGGTATGAATGAATATGCCCTTCAAAGTAATCCATTATGTTTTGGTTTCTATGAGAAGTATTTCCTATTAAGTTTTTTCAATTATCGTATTTTAATGTACGTATATATCAAATGGTTTGGAACATCAGGGTACTCAGAGTTCTACTTCGATTATTGCATACTTTATATTTTGATAATTCCTATGTTTTCAACAGCAATATGCATTTCGATTACAATGAAATTAATAGCATACCTTTGCTCCGTTAAATTGGAATTTTAAAAATGTGAAAAATGGATGAGTCATTTTCGTTTCATCCGTGTATTTGGATCAGTTTTTAAGTTATTTCTTTGATAACGTTCATTGGATTCCATATTAATGAAATTCTGCGCATTTTGACATTCGTTTCTCTAACAGACTGTTAATACGTTCCGCATTTATGAATTTAGCCGTAGCTCAATTCCCGGTATTTCTCAAATATACTTTTGTCACTGTTTTTCTGTGTATGTAGGTAGAAATGGTACATTCTGTTAACACTATTACTTGACGTTATTTAGGATTAGTCATCAATGATTGTTGATAGGTAACAGGAAAAATCAGAAAAAGCCTCAACATAATGATTCTTTCAACAAAGATATGTATTATCGCTTAATTGAATTTCAGTGCTCGAAGATATTAATTATGTCTAAATGAGACGTAACCAAACTACGAACTGCTTCTAGATACGTTTCCAACCGACATATTAAAAGGGCTCTTCGTATCTTCAGAGTCACAATAACTATATCACTGTCCATGAATTGATTTGAGAAATAGAAATAAACCAATCGTCTGTTTGAATAATGTTGAAAAGAAAAATCGACAGTCATCACATTGATAACCGTTCTTTAGCAGACTAGAATAAAATTTCGTGTAACAATAGAAATGTAAAAAATGATTTTAACACGAAAGTTAATTGTGTAGTCGTAGCATTAGGTAACAAGTCCATGATCAATAACATTTCCTATATACTCCTGGAATATCATATATGGCTAAGAAATTCCAATGATAGTCAACAATAAATTATTTTGCAGGTGATTTGTTAATAAGTGTGTTTGTTCACAATCACATATATGAAAAATATTCCATTAGTAATTCATGAACCATAAAGAAAATTATATTTGTATCCAACAGAAATTAGAACTGGATTCGGATCATTACAAATTGCAGCAATACAAAATTTTCGTCTAGATTTATTTACCTACTATGCTCTTCAATCTTCGAATCAAATCACTAGCCATATATATTCTTAATCGCAACCAGTACAATTGCACTAGATTTCTGATCTATACTACTACTCTTTCAAATTTTCCCGAGAGCCCACTCTAACACGTAAGTATTTGTCTGCCAGAACTGGATTTCCTTGAATAAAAAACTGGTTAGTCAAGGCCAACTGTGGAACACTTTATAAGGCAGCAACGATGAGATATAAGGAATCACAGGAATAATAAAAACATTTTACAACAATGTTTAAAGATGACGAAAACAAACGTAAAAACAATAATCAGTGATAAGAAGTTCCCATGGAAAGATCACTTACTAATTTATTAAAACCTTATTAAATCGGACCACATGCAAAAATATTCAATTCTTTGGTATCACAAGTAACAAAAATCAGTTAATAAACTGATCACATAAAAATAAGGGAAGGATCATATACTTGAATATAAAAATAAACAAACATAGATCTTATAATAGCTGAAACAACGAACCTGGAAATAATAAATAGGTACTGGCTTCATAATGAAATATCAATTTCAATTTTGACATGCACAAATATACCAACGTTACAGGAAAACGTACTACATAATAGATAGTTCAAATATATAATACTTAACAAACGAATTTTATATAGGTAAGCCAAGCATACAATAGAGTTTGGCAAGTAGCAAACAGGACCGATTTTGAAGTAGAAAGAATCCCAGATTTGTTACTAATTGAATATCGTGTACTCAAGGTTTGAGGTTCTCTATTGTGCCTATAGGACACCTCATATCTTCATTCTTCCAACTATACAAAATATACTATTGAAAACATTTCCAGTCAAACTTGCTCAAATGAACTATTCCAGAATACTCAGAGCAATGGTTGATTACGAATCGATTAATTCACACCGATTCAAAGATACCAAGCACCAAAAAGTCACATGTGAAAGAAGTGTGGCCCATAACAAAAAGCCCTACAGGAACATCACAAAACAATAAGACCAAAGAACTATTACCAATGGAAAATAATAAAAGTACTCTCGTTCCAGGTGGAAATCTCATTAAAATTAAATTGTCAGGAGTGTGAGTGTCGATATAATCGTGAAATAAAGTCTATATTTCTCGTGCTGAATATCATTATAATCAAATCGTAGCATAAGAGCTTATTGTTAGGTGATCATCAGTGCTTACTCGTCAGGGAATACAAGAGATCCACAATTCACGTTCACCAATAACATAATGTGAACAGCGATACAAACATTCCATTTTTGGGATTATTTCAGATTGAATCTTACGCCATGTTTATGTACAAATTTTTATTTATGAAATATTTTTTTTCAGATTCGGTGACTTTGATTTTGGTTCAATCGAACAACTTGACTTCATCTCAAAAAAAGGGTATATAAACATGATGTGAAATTTAATGTAGAATAATCCCAGCAAGGGAATGATTTTCAACAAAAAATTTAATGTGTTTGTATCGCTGTTCACATAATGTTATTGGTGAATATGGATGCATTTGTGAATTTCTTGTATTACCTCACGAATAAACACTTTGTTACCATTTTATTATAATTATATTTTGGATGAAATACAAGAACTTTGTTTTGCGATGAAATATCATTATGCTGTTAGATCCTAGCAGTGGATCTTTAGAATAAAATATCGCGTTTCTGATCACAAATTTTTGATGTTTGACTACTATTTGTTATTTAATTTTCAGGTTTCTTCCCTCCCCATATTTTAAATGTTGAATATACTTTCAATATTTCATGCTTTTTTCTTGTACATTGTTAAGATTTTTCAATTCCAAGAAATTCAATCTTGTACAGATTACATTCAATATCACAAAAATATCGCAATGTGTTGTATAACTAACGAATCAATTTATTGAACATTTGATATGTCAACTAGTAATAATTTGTTAATTGCTAGTTCGTGTCAACATAGCGAATATTTAGTTACACAATACGGCTGTCGGGATACATCTTCATAACATGATTGGAGGGTGAATGTAGACACCTGAAATCCCAATGAAAACACGGAATGATCATATCTCACAGTTGGTTTGATTATCAGTGGTAGACTTACAAGGGATTCGTATATCTATTTATACATATATGGCATTAGAGACACAGTTCCTTGTTCAAACACAAAACGTACATTGCAATCATGCATGTAATTGGATGACGTCGTTGACAAAAATCATTCGCTTCATATTTGACCCACTCATCAACCAAGAATAATTGTTACTCTATGATTTCTTCCATCCAAATCACAAAACAAAAGTTATTCGGAATTTTCAGAAGATTATATGTCCAAGAATTCGTTAGCATAAAAATACATCACTTTTGTTTTCAACTGTCTAACTTCGATAAAGTCACTAATATATGAATACTTTCTTATTTTTTTGGGGCACGACCCTCAAATCAATGCAACAAACTAATTCATCCAGAACTTAAAATTTTTCAAATATTCTTAATGAATCTTCCATATTGTAATGAAGTTACTTACAGTTTTCTGCTGACAATAATTCTGAGACGCACCTGTGAAGATTTGTAGTGTAAAACACTGAATGACAAATCTACAATACAAATTTCCTTATATGAGGGAGCCCCAATCAAATCGAGATAGTGTCTAACCTTTTCATTTAAATTTGTAATACTCAAATAATACTGTCCCATTGACGAAGTTTTCATAATTAAACGACCAAAACTACTGACTAAGTGAACATAAATACATCCTGGAAATCTAGGGAAACAAGAAATTCAATCATTCAACTGGGAAAAGTAGTGATGATCATCCATAATGGAAGCGGATGCTACCAGATTTTAGTAGAAAAGCATTGCATAGTATGTTGGTATTTGATTAGGTTGAGTTTCCCTGTTTGTACTACCTATATTTGGTAGTGTCGGACAGCGAGGACCGCTATGTTTGTGGTCATGTGGGCCAATAAATACACTTTCTTGATAATAGTTAGTTATAAATGTCTACATCAATTACAAAAGAGTGTGTTGGTGACCTTGATTTCATAAAGTTGTTCCTTCCTCTGGAAAAACGTCAAAGAAGCAAAACTTTCGATTAACTTGATAGATTGTGCTTATTTTCTTACCAAACAGAGTCGTCAAAGAAAAATAAACTTGACAACATGACTGATAAACTGACATACAGCTCTTGCCAACAAGTTTGAAGATTTTATCAACTATTATTGTACAGGACATTTCGAACAAATTATTTATCAATCTCCATAGTTGATAGCTCCTGGTGAGAGAATTGAAGGATCAAAAAAAAGTAAATTGGATAAACACAATTCTTGTAAAAAATTAATAGATGAGGTTTTTACTTGATGAAGATATATAATGAACGATGAAATAAAACAATTTAATTTGTTTAAAACTTAATTTATTTGAACTAATGTGCAATTTAAACTGGTTGAGATATTTCACTAACTGTGTTAATTTTAAGCAAATTAAATTGGTTTATTTCATCGTACAATTATTGTACTTGACCTGTGAATAACGTAATCTTTTATGAAACAACTAGTATAGTGACTAATATGAACCTAGCTAAACATAAAACTGAAATCGGATTCCTTGGCACTAGTTCTCCAAAGGTACCACAGTAAAATAGCTATTGAAAAATTGTATATTCTGAAAAGAGGAAACTAAGTCTCTTCAACGGTATTGTAAT
Organism: Galeruca laticollis; assembly: GCA_963921935.1. NCBI lineage: Eukaryota > Metazoa > Arthropoda > Insecta > Coleoptera > Chrysomelidae > Galeruca > Galeruca laticollis. The sequence goes on from OY998176.1 coordinate 181,297,715, forward strand.
TAGCTACTGTGAACTAAAAATATGAATGAAATGTGTAACAATAATTTGTAGAAAATATGAAGTAACATATCATACAACTATTGACTAGATGCACGTACAATGAACTCATTTCATTTAGCAACCAATTCTTCAACTGTTGAACGAAATTTCATTTTTAATTCATAATAGTGATGTAAAGTCCAATTAAACTTAGTGAAAGACTATAACAAAAAGTAATTGGCATGCGAGTGAATCTCTGTGTCTCATTTTGTTTGATTGTCCTATATATATATATCACGAATTTAGAGATTCTCGTTTTTTTGAGGACTTGAAATGTTTCAATGACTTAGCATTACTGGATGATTTTCGGAGTTTGACAAGGCTAGTTCATGCTCTAGAACAGTGTGTTCGCCAGAGGTGTGATCTGGCCCCGGCGGTACTCCATTGGTAACTACACATTTTTTAATCATAGGTTTAATGCTGTTTTTGATTTTATGTTCACTGTTTCATTTATTTACATTAATATTTATATTCGTATTTTTTTCCTAATTGTTCAATCGAACCCATTGTAATGAGAATTTGTATTTGTCCATTGTACAATAAAATCTATCTATATATCTATCATCTCTCTATACCAGAAATTGCTTCGACCAGGCACCATTGAATTAGTTTAGGATACGACGCTCTTATTTGACAACCAACATTCAATTATTAAAATTAAAACAACATGGTCACGAATTTTATGGATTGGTAAAAATAGAAAAATTTTACATTAACACTTACATCCAATTATTATTGTCTGTTGAACATAACTTCCCTTTTTCACGTTATTCACATATAAAATTTGTCATTGTATCTCTGTTCCTACTCACCATAATAAATAGAATTTTCGAAGAAGAATACGAGTTGGAAATTTTTGAGAGTATGACTTGTATAATGTGGTTCCGAATAGGAATAATCCTTGTCCCATTTTGGTTTGTTAGAGGTACGTAGAAGTTATATTGAAACATTCTCGATGTTTTTACAATTCAAATTTAAACGAATATTTTATGCTCTCAGGTGTCACTGTAAATAATGAAATTATTACCATTTTCCATTGTTACTACAAACAATATTTTCGAATGTAACACAAATTAGAGGTGTCTGCCGTCGTTTTTTGATGAAAGGATCATGAAAATTATTTCCTTTTGCTTTTAACTCAATATCACCATTCTCTGATTATATTTAGAACATATTCACTTGAACGATACTAATTCGGTATTGCGAATAGGAAAAAAATGTTTTGTCTAAATGCAGTGTCCGGAAATTAAAAGATATCACCAGTAATCTATGGAGATACAGCACCGAGATCAAATAAAAAGGCATTGTTAACACACTCAATGAGGAGTGTTCGTGACAGATCTGTAATTAAAATTCTTAGTTTGGAACTAATTGCCAGATTCTCCAGCAAACAATACTTGTTCCGGACTAAATTGTTCTCAAATTCAATTGAAGACATGCATTAATAATGGATGTTTTAGATAAAGTCGAATTTTCATATTTATATAATTTAGGTTATTTGTAAGAAATAGAAAAGTGTGCAACAAGTGGGGAAAAGTGTTCCCCACATGTTACACACTATAATTTGTCTACAATTGTATACGTTCAAAGAATACAAGTAAGTAGTTATATAGAAAAAGTATGGGCATCAAGGATACCCCATGTAAAAGGTTAGGGCATCGAGGATGGAAAGAGTTTTGGCATCGGGGATCTCCTGCTGGAAAAAATGTTGATTCCCCATAAAAATGTATGTGGTGTGGGCAAAGTGCGATGAGAAAAAATAATTCTCACAGTATAAGCAGTATATGGCTTTGGAATTAAGTAAGCTATGAGAAATACGATACTTTTCATAGCAGTTGTAGAACAAAATAAACGGTTTTAAGGATTAAAACTAACTTTTCCGCATCTGTGGCCCTGAACAATATTCTATCATTAAATTGTTACTTGTATACACTTCGGGGGATGTATCGTGCTAACAAACCGAAATTTCTCCAAAAATAACCAAAAATTCAGTATATCTGGATTTATAGGACCCGCTGTACTCGCTCTAGTCAACTGAAAATCGATAGGGTACATCTGTGAGACACCTTGAACAATATTCAATTATAAAATGTGTCACTCGTATACACGCTGGAGGCTGTATCGTGCTAACAAACTGAAATTATCCAAAAATGACGAAAATTTGGTACTTCAAATACCATAGCACCCGTTGTACTGGCTTTACTGAGTTGAATATCAATAGGGTTCATATTTCAGACGCTCTGAATAATATCCAATCATAAAATTGGTCACTTGTATATACTCCGGAGGCTGTATCGTGCTAACAAACTGAAACTTCTCCAAAAATGACAAACATATCGTACTTAAAGTACTGTAGCACCTGTTGTATTGGTTCCGGTGAGCTGAAAATCAATAGGTTCCATCAGTGAGATGTCCTGAATAATATTCAATCATAAAATTGATGACTTGTTGAACTCCAGAGGCTGTATCGTGCTAAAAAACTGAAATTTCTCAAAAAATTACAAAATGTCGTACTTCATGTACAATAGCACCCGTTGTACTGGCTCCGGTGAACAGAAAATCAATAGAGATCATCTGTGACATGTCCCTTACAATATTCAATCCTAAAATTGCTGACTTATTACAATCCGGAGGCTGCATCGTGCTAACAAGACATGTAAGGAAAAGTGGCCGACGACAACGACGACGACGACGACAACGACGACATACATACAGGATTTTTTTTCTAAAAACCGTTTTTTCGTGTTGTTGTTGATGGAAAACGAGGGAATAACTCAAAAAAATTTTTCAAAATTCCAACTTTTTTTAGGGTAAACCAATACTTTTCTCGCATATAGAAAGGTTGGGCGGAAAAGTAATAATTGATACACTTCTCACTTGATACATGTGAAAATGAACAATGTTGAACTATTATGATGCACATACTACATTATTTTAAGGTTATTTTTTGTGGGTTTGTGGCAAGAAATATCAAGGTGTACTCTTTCTAATATTTATTATCCGAGCTTTCGAATGTGTATATATTCATTATCAAGGTCTAAAATTATAAATTGATAGTTATGGTCACAATACTAAAATGGTTGAAATACTCAAATTAAACTAGAAAAGAAATTTGATACGGTTACCATGTTTTCCTGTGCGATATGCTTTTCATAGTAATCAAAACAACAGTTTTAAATAAGAAAACAACCTAGTGAGAATAGCGAAGTTAAATTTATCATTTCTGTAAACTAAATACAACATCCTGTAGAAAAAAATATAAACGTTAAAATAGGACTTCATAGATAAAAAAATGCAAGTAAATAGATAAAAGGTATGTGTTAGAAATCTAAATAAAATGGTTTATAAATAAGTTAGGAATAATTATATTCAATGTGAAAAATAGTTATTGAGAAAAACATAAAAAAATTTGATTGGTGGAAACTGAAGCAAGAAAAATTTGAAAAGAATCCAGGGAGATGAAAATTATATTGTATTGACTTTGATTGATTGATGAATTGAGAAGCGACAGTTTCTCTTTCAGAAATAATATAAAAAAAACTATCGGAAAAATCCATTTGATCAGAATTATACCAGGGAGATAATAAAATTCAACAGAAAGGATCATAATAGAACCTGTAAACGAAAAGAAGCCAAAGAGAGAGCTAAGGTAAAGTAAAGTCCAATATTTCATCATTCCAGTGGAGTAACAAAATTTTGGAGATTTTCAAATTTCAAAATCAACCAAATTTCACTTTCACCGGCATCGATATATCCAATTCTTATTTGTGTCAGAAACAAATGGACAATTCCATTTATACAAAGACCATTCCGTGACAAACAATTAGAAAAAACGATAAAGTGCATATTAGTAGGTAATTTGACAACCAACAAAACAGAAAAATTCAATTATGAATAGAAAAAGATTATAGATTATTGTGTCATATTGGTTATATAGTTATAAGGGTTTAAACTTTGACTTTTAAACAACGTTACGTTTATAAATAATAATTTTAACATAAGAACTCACCAGTATAAGTGAGCTTCTCCTTACAAATCCAAATCGGAATCGCAACCAATATTTAAAATGATTGGCTCGATCATTTCATCAGTACTATTGTTCAACTACAACATTTTCTCTTCTTTTTTAATCGTATGATTTACTGCATTTTAAAGGAAATATTTTTTCTTGAAACTTCTTCCTTTATCTGTGCCCATACCATTTTAATCGGGTTTAGTTCGCAATGATATGGTGGTGATCTAACTACCGTCATCCCACGATTTTTTGCAGTTTCGTCACTTGGTTGTGGGCAATTTTTCTAAAAGTCTCGAATGTTAATTTGCATTATCCATTACTATTATACAGTTCTGAGGAAGAAGATCTGTCATTTGTTCGAAGCATCCTTTGAAGACCTCAGCATTCATGTCCTCATGGTAGTCGCCGGTACGAGTAGATTCAAAAGTCAATAAACTACCTTTAACAAAACCGTTTGCGTATCTTTACTGATGGTGGATTTAAACCAGCAGACAAATTATTTGAAAAAAGAGTTTTACTTTGCTAAAATTTATTTGGTGTTTGTCCCTCGTTGATCCATGTTTCATCTAAATAAAATATATTTCTGCTTTGGTTTCTCATTCCTTTTATAGTCCTTAGGTAATTTTCTCTTCTCCATACTACAATATCGCTTCTTACTATTAAAATAGTCTTTCCGGAATGCTCTTTCCAGCGAAAATATATTTCAGGGTAATTGTTATCATCTCGAACCGCTGCAAGAACTTTGTCTACTGTCGGAAATTCTTGTCTAAGGAAGAACGCATGCACTTTTCTTCAAAGTATTTCTTCCAAATGATTATCTGTTTGACATTTTGTTTCTCCTGGAGCTTTATAGGCTGTTCGAAACTCTCCACTTTTCTCTTCTTTAATAACTCCGTAAGTCGTAGATTTTCCAACACCAAGCGTACTACTAACTAAATCCACTATGATGTTGACACGTTTACATAAATGTTTGTCTGTAAATGATTTCGAACCATTAAATTTCAATGTTTTTTCATCAACTGTTGAAGGACCGAATGGTCGATCGACGTCACGTTCTTCGAAGGGGTTGTAATTCAATATTCTGCGTGGTATTAGCCAGGAAAGTAGTTGTTTTTCTTTTCTAAGAATGATCAGGATAATATGTTGAAATTTTTACCTAAACGGAGGTGCAGTAGGAAAACGAAATTTATTTTTCGTATAGACACACCTCTTATTATATGAAATATCAATTCATTTTATTTTATACGACTTATACGGTCAAATAATATCTGAGGTGATGGTTCGCAATTGAAAGTGAAGATGGCGCCAGCTGGCTACTTCTCGCAAGTGTGTAACCACACGATGCATATAGAGGTTGTCGGAGGACGGAATCTTTAGTTGAGATTAGAGACTCTGAACTAGAAGGCATTAAGGCACTCTTGAAGAGACACAAGAAGGTCGAAACCGGTCGGTGTACTATGCTTTTCACCTTTCCGTTTGCGAATCACCCACAGATGTCTCTATCAACAAAAGGGTCGATCGACGTCACATTCTTCGAAGGGGTTGTAATTCAATATTCTGCGTGGTATTAGCCAGGAAAGTAGTTGTTTTTCTCTTTGAAGAATGGTCAGGCTAATATGTTGAAATTTTTGAAAGTTTTACCTAAACGGAGGTGCAGTAGAAAACCGAAATTAATTTTCATACAGACACCACATATTTTATGGAATTTTGATTCATTTAATTTCATACTACTCATACGGTCAAATAATATTTGAGTAGGTGGTTCGGAATTGAAAGTGAAGATGGCGCCATCTAGCTACTTCTCGCAAGTGTGTAACCACACGATGCATATAGAGGTTGTCAGAGGACGGAATCTTCAGTTGAGATTAGAGACTCTGAACTAGAAGGCATTAAGGCACTCTTGAAGAGACAGAAGAAGATCGAAACCGATCAGTTTACTATGCCATTCTCCTTTCCGTTTGCGATCACCCACAGATGTCTCTATCAACAAAAGGGTCGATCGACGTCACATTCTTCGAAGGGGTTTTAATTCAATATTCTGCGTGGTGTTAGCCAGGAAAAGAGTCGTTTTCCTCTTCGAAGAATGGTCAGGCTAATATGTTGAAATTTTTGAAATTTTGATGAAAACGGAGGTGCAGTAGAAAACCGAAATTTATTTTTCATATATATATATATATATATATATATATATATATATATATATATATATATATATATATGTATATATGTATATATATATATATATATATATATATATACTCATGTAGTTTCTAAAGATTCTTAGGATTCAAAGGAGTTCAGTTTGAAAATCATATTTATAGACGTTTCGGCTAGAATATCTATCAGAATACTAAAAATAAACAAATATATATGTTACTATTTTTAAATTAAACTTATTGATTCAACAATTCCACAATACATTGAACAAAAAGTTAGAAATTCTAGGAAATTTGACAATTTTTGTATGTTGAATATCATTCTGACGATGATATTTAATATCAAAAAATTGTCAAATTTCTTAGAATTTTTAACTTTTTTTCAATCTTGTGGAATTATTTGGAAACAGTAAGTTTCGTTTTAGAACAGTAATATGAGTAGATTCCAAGAAATAAGTATCGAGACAGTTGATTTCAATATATATTAAATAGGAATGTTACTTTATTTTATATAATGCCCCTAAGCAATTAAATATGTGTGTATTTTTATTTTTATGATATGTTTTATTTATTTATGTTTGATATGTTGTTTGAATACTGTAATTTATTTGCTCCAAGTTTGGGAGATAAATTGTATATGAGATTAATATATATGAGAATTATTATTTCAGTTGTGAATTTAAATTGAATGTTTAATGTATTAATGTTTCGTTACAATTGAAATATTACACTCTTGGGCTAGCTAATTTATATTTATTTTACCTTTAATTCGTCCTATTCATCATGCTATTTATTAGCATTTGGTTTCATTTAATTCCTAAAATTTTATTACCTCGGCTGCTCTTATTTATACACTACTCTATAACTCAGTGGGGTTCTGGGCATATCATAATAAAAACATTACTCATCCATGGAATTTATTTTATGTTGTTTATGAAAATATAGAAAAAAAAATTTTAAACATTGGAATATTACTTATATACATAATATAGTTGGCGCTTTATTTTATTGTTGGAGTCATATACCTATTATGTATAAAAATAAATGATTATCCTTCCTTACTTATCAAAAGTCTTATGCTATAAATAAAATAATGGATTTTTCTATATACATCCAAATTTCCACATCAAAACAAACTTTCTGTAAATTATAAAAAACTATTCATTCTTTTTGAGGTGGCTTTTGCAGACTCATTTGCATAAACTTGGGTAAACGTTTGTAAACATTATATTTCTTTGAAAAAAATATGAACACCTGCGTTGTTCGACTATTTGTAACTTTTTTTCTACTTGTTCTCATAAATAGGATTATTTATAACGAGAAAAACCTACAAACCCTCACAGTGCTCGTTATAGGTATGCGGGTTGTCTCACGTGGTACAACCCGTGCTCGCCAGTCGACTAGCTTCGAGTCGAAGAAGGGGTGGATTCTTCAAATAATTATTAATAATACAAAAAGGGCGCCAGAGAAGTTTTGGCAAGCACCCAAGACTTCTTTAATTAGCCCACAACTCCTCAGTGGGTTAACACCACTCACTACACACTCCAAAGGTTAATCATAAGAAGATAAAAGTCAGCAAGTATCCCCTGATTGAAATTTTAATTAGTCTTGGTGGACCAAAGGTCTCTCTTCAAAATATTTGTTACAATGTCACTACAACAATATCGCAAATAATGTCTGAGCTCAGCTGAAGGCTGTAAACACAGGATGTAGATGGGCTGAAGGCCGAAATCTACGTAAATTCAAAAAAATTCCTAACTAACAGTTACAAACAAATAAATAACCGTCGAGCAGATTCTATAGTTCTAGGGAAACGACCAAATAGTTCATGTACAGTATCTAAAAAATACAACGATAATATATATCAAAAATCAACAATGTACAATAACAAGGGTTCACCCTTCCGCAAATTATACCAATATCAATATAAATTGTTGCATAAACCTAAAATTTAAATAGCAATCGCGTTTAGCGTTGCTAGCGAAAATACAATTCAAAATTATGAACGGTGCAAGTTATATTCACAAAATTGTCAGAAATAGGCAAAAAAAAACCACTAAATAACGCAATACCAGGTACGTACCGTAGTGTCTTAGCGTGTTTTCGAACTATGAGCAAAGATTTCAAATTTTTAAATACAAAGTACCAGTGTAAGCAAGATTATAATAATTGCCGCAAAAAGAAATAAAACTTTAAATGAAAAATAGTAATATGTGACGCATAAAGGGTAATTTACTAATGAAAACGAAGAATAAAAAGGAAAACTATTCACTTATCCTTTTCCGGAACCAGAACAGGAACTGATGTTGCTCCAGACTATTCCAGTCCTCCTTGAATCTGGTCTCACTGACCCATCAAATTCCAATCAGTGAGTTTTGACATCCACTTACAAAAAAACCCCCCTAAAATGGAGAAACGAATTAGCCTCTACATAGGGTTTACATTTTACCCCGGTCAAATTTTCGACGTACCCCCTTAATATCCCATCATACTGACTATATTAACAATACCCGAAATTCGCAAGTAATCATACCTCATGACTTTTAACTGTATAATAGCCACCTACACTGAGAATAATAACTATCTGACTGGTTTTTTTCCGCTTACCAAAAAAAACTACGATACCAATAAAAACCCATAATATAAAAACTACGTCGTTGGACACATCCCTGAATATTTATACAACCCCCGTGATATATTCTTATTTCAACAAAATATGAAGCAATGAAGAATATGAATTAATAAGAATTTATGAAATACAACGAAACTATCTCGCGAAATCCAGAATACATACTCCAATAAATTACGAATCAAAGCAAAATTTCTACGTTAAAATACCTACAAAACTGTTGATTCCGAGAAAGTTTTTTCAACCATTTACCTTGTTAATGAAACCTTCTAGCTAACGCCGTCTACGGAAAATTTACCACCAGTATACAATTCCTGTAAATCCTTAGGAACCCACAGTCATCGACCGTTTTTGGTTCAGTAACATATCGGGTCAAAGGTACCAGCTGTTGGTTCCAGCCGTATTTTTCTTTCCCTGCGACGAAATTGTCGATTTTTCCTATCGAATTCTAATGATTCCCAGAGCACATGCAAAAATTTTTAAAGTTAGTAATGTGTGTGTACACTTCGACGGCAAATGGAGGACTGACCACTTCTAGCATACCGTGCTTTGGATTCTTTCCCTTGACAAGCTTGCCAATCGTTAAATTTACGACAGCTCGGCGAATTTTTCGCGTTACATATTGAAAATATTTTAAACACTACTTTAGTTTTATTCGGTTCGTGAAATGGAGAGAATATCTGAAATGATTATATACTTAATTTCGATCTTTTTTTAAAAATTATTTCAACGTATTATAACAATTGTGCATGTGATAAAAACTGAGTTGTGGTTTGATGTTTTGTGGAAAGTTTTATATATATGTGATCGGATAAAATTCAACATGACAAAAATTTATACATCTAACTGCAAATTTGATAATGGTAAGTTTTTTTATTACGTTACCTGGTATATTATATTCATTTTAAAACTTTTACTACCAGGTGTTTATGATTTTAAATTTCACTTTTTAATATTTGGTACCAAATATTACTAATTGAAACACATCACAGACCTTGTTCTTATAGCCAAAACGATGCCTTCAGTTGGATCCATACATAACGCTTTCCCACTTCAGGTGGCACTCTTTCTTCTTATAACTATCGGATGATAATTAATATTTGGCTTGACTTTGTTTCAACAGATTTGTCTTTGCACTTATTTTAATTATTAGTTACTTTTTATATTTCTGATTTATACATATTCACATTTATTACTTAAAATTTTTATAACAAAGAATTGGATCACATTCACTTGCTTTCACTGCTTCTTCAGTTACCAACGCCTAACTCACTATCGCGGGTCTTTTATCCGCCAAAACCCTTTCTATTATTTATAACCGGAAGCTGGCTATGTTCTAGAAAGATCTTTGATTATTGTTCACCTGTCACTTTGTTTATTAATGTTTTTATTGTTTTTCTGACTTAAACTTGTTATAAAATATTGTTTTTTATTCACTATAACCTTATCGTCATGGATTTAATTCACTAACATCTTATTATTATTGTTTTATCATGTTATGGATTATTTGAAATCTTCCGATTGGTCAATGCAAATATATCATTTCTATATTTCCTACAACCTAAATGTTTACATAATATACATGGATACAGTTCATTTTTTATATCGTTTTATATTATTACATTTATACACATAAATTAGGTCGGTAATCATTTATTTTTATTCTTATATTTCATATTCAAATACATTTTATGTTGGTATACTTGTCGTCAACTGTTATATTTCGTATAGGTTTTGACATTTCCTGTAATTACAGTTTTCTACTTATATTATTATAATTCCTATATACTTGTATGATTAAATATTAACTAACATATCTTATATATATATATATATATATATATATATATATATATATATATATATATATATATATATGTTTTTACTAATTCTAGATGTCATTTAGTGATCAATCATCGTAGCATTGTTGATTTTATTATTGCCATCCTATTTATTCTTCAAATATAAGCAGATGCCTTGGGTGTCTGAAATTCCGTGTAGGGTTACGTTATTCCATTGAGCTCCGTTTGCTTGTTAGGTTCTGTCTAAGGTTGTTTTTTAAAAATACAGAATTATTTTAAAACTGTTATACGAATAATTGTTTATGAATTTTTTTATATTTATTTATTTTTTTCTATGATTATGCCCATTGATTGTAATTGATTATGTTGTTATATAGGTATTTTATTAATTTTGGTACTTTATTTAGAAATTATTTTTTTAATGATAGATATTATTACTTTATCCTTTATCGGGATTCTATGAATGTTATATGGTCGTTCTATCTACAACAATATATATATATATATATATATATATATATATATATATATATATATATATATATATATATATATATATTATTGTGTCTAAGGTATCGTACAAATTATTATTTATTTAAATAAATAACCACATGACCAACTCTGTACTTGATGTCCATATACATTAATATACCTTAGTAGAAGAATACGGAACCATTTCGAATAAGTCTGCAATAGGCTGAAATAAAAACAAACATAATTTAGTAATAAAATAAAATATTATATAAGTTTTGATGTACCCTGTATATTGAATAATTCAAGCTGGAAGTGAGAAGTGAAAGAAACAGGAACGCAAAATTTGAAATATGAAACTTTTAAAATACCAACTGTCAAAGTAATGTTTACAAATCTACTTATAAGACTAAATTGACAATTAGGATTATAAAAATAATATCATAAGATAAGAATCACATGCAAATTAAAGTAATTAATTGAATTAACATAAATAAAGTAATAAAATTTTGAAATATACAAAAACTAATTTAGTAACTAACTTGTGAAGCATTTGTGATTGGTAGAGATATTTGAAACAAAAATCTAAGAGGATTGTTTGTTTGAAACAATTGAAGGGGAAAAAATCAATAAATGGTAGATGGTCTCATGAAAAACAGGGAGACATGTTACTCCCGTGATAACTTAACAATAGAGAAATAAATAAATAATATTCAAATCAATAATTAGAGTTATAAATAACGACAAGCAGTAACAAATTATGTAACAGTGAACAATAATAATTACCAAGTTTTATCCATCATTAAGTGACTTCGTATAATCCTAAATATCTTCATCAACATTCCATTTATTCGAGAAGGACTAGACTGTGATTTCTTGCAACAAATCCGAAATACACTACAATATATATATGGGAATCGTCAAACAGTGGTAATGAACTTCCAATTATTTCAGACTATTTCGTAATCTAAAACGTAACAAGGTACTTATAAACATTTATATTTAATCAACGAAAAATAGGTATCCAAACAATGTATACACAACTATTAATTAATAATATATAAGACTTACTTACTGAAAATTTCAATTTCATCAACACAGATAAGATATTACATTTTCTTCTTCTTTTTAATAAGACTATAGTGTGACTAAACCATCAATAAAAATTGATCCATACTATTTTCTATAAGTATGACTTAATAACAAACTGTATGAATGAAGTATGCGTGAAATTAGTTAAGAATTTGAAATTATAATAGAATTGAGTATTATTTAAACCATAAAATAAAATAGTTGTTCTCGTTTAAACCATTTATTAAACACTATTGTGGAGTTATTATTCTATGGTTCCTCGTTGACACACATACAAAGAGAGATTTGTATCTATGTAGGTCGATTACAGAGTCGGCCTTGATAAATTAAACTACGTGCTTTTTTTCTAACCCACAGATATTCCCTGAGATTAAACTTTAAAAATAAGGAAATCATTTAGATATAATCAAATATAAAGGTTACAGAGTCGGCCGAAGAAAAAAATTAAATTCATTTACAAAGAAGCAATAATCCATGTATATTAAATGAAACATTATTAATTGTTGTGACTAAATTAAATATTAATGATAATAATAAACAAATATACATGTAACACAACAATATATATATATATATATATATATATATATATATATATATATATATATCGCTCAATGGAGCATATAAAGAAAAATTGATTTCAATCGCCCTATTTTGAGTTCTACTTCACTCTGTAGGATTAATTGTATGTTGGTCAGACATCACACCAGTAGAACCATTAGCACATGTTTAAATTTTGCATTTATCAGACTCCCTGTATATCGGACTATAGCTTTCATTTTTGCTCTGTGCTGTTTGGAACCGGTGGTGTAGTAATGACTAGAGTTTTTTCCCAACACCAAACCGCTATGGTGTTGGGAAAAAAGCTCTAGTGTATACATAGCTTTTATTGCGATCTACAACTTTTATTTAAGACATTTTTTTCCTTACATCCAATACGGATGCAGTTATCGTTCATACAATTATTATTGATATACCCTGTATATGCCATAGAGTTTCAACGTCTCCGAATTTTTTGTGAAATTGAATATTCTAGGTCAACTACTAATAATCCACCTAGTAATCTGATTGCATTTAGGTTTTCGGAATTTTCACAAAAAACACTTGACTTCTTCTATCTGCTATAGTGAAGTAGAAAAATGTACCTATTCGAAAATTAACCTCAAATTAAGTAGTAATTTTACTTCATCTCGTGGTTCACGTTGGAAAATTAAATTCCTTTTCCCCTTATTTTCAGAAATTCAGAATTCTTTAATTTGTTTTATTCATTTTTATCGCCAGTAGTGTTTTATTTTGCCTCAAAATCAGATTTTAGTGAATTGTAGAACGAAAATATGTTTTTTGCTATTAATAACGGTAGATATTCTGCAATAACTAGCAACCTCCGCACTGTCAACAATGGTATCAAAAAATTAAAACCGATTCAAATCATCACATTCAATTTTAAAAGCTTTCTATAACCATAAGTGAGATCGGCAACACTGCCAGGATGCCAATATGGAAGAAAAATACATATACAGACGCCAAACCATACCGTTCTTCGATATGTATACTGACAGATGCCACTTTATGCGTCAGATGTATAACAGATATATAAGTGTGATACTATAACGCTGCGTACGGAGAACCTGTGAAGCTTGGTGTATGGGTTTATACAAAAACCGACCAAAGTGACGTCCTGCTGATTTCATCAGCAATAGATTCCCAAGCATTTACTGAACCGTTTTAGATATTTTGGAGCTCGATGCATTGTGACGTACGTATATCGGATGCCATAGTGCCGCGGACACCACAGCTACCGCGATTTTAACATGGGCGGATGCCACTTCACGCCGTGAATGTAGCTGTGGTGTTAGACCACATCCATACCCTCAAAGAGGTTTTATCAGTCGAACCAAAGAATACGACCAACCACTAGCACTAGCCTTTATTGACTATGAGAAAGCATTCAACTCTATATACCCCAGAGCAGTAATAAATGCCCTAACAGAACAAGGGGTCGATAAGTCATATATTGAGTCCCTAGCAAATATACATAGGGAAGCCAAAGCGAGAGTCAGGTTATATGAGGGCACTCCAGAATTCCCCACCAGCAGAGGAGTTAGACAAGGAGACGCAAAATCACCAAAGTTATTCACGGCAACACTAGAAAGTATCTTCAGAAAATTAGACTGGAACAACACAGGTCTGAATATAGATGGAGAATACTTGAACCATCTAAGATTCGCTGATGACATCATCCTGATAGCGAGTAACCCTGGCGAATTGCAACAACAGATAAATGAATTAAATATAGCAAGCAACGAAGTAGGCCTTAAAATAAATCTGAGTAAGACCAAGGTAATGTATAACGAACTAATAAACGCACAAGAAATAATAATGAATGACACTGCCCTGGAAATAGTAGAGGAATACATATACCTCGGTCAACTAATACACATCAGGCTCTCTACTTCCAGAAATAAATAGAAGGACCAAATTAGCATGGAGAACATTTGGACAGAACTCTATCATCTTCAAGTCTAGAATGCCACTCCGTTTGAAAAAGAAAGCGTTTGATCAGTGCGTACTACCAGTACTAACATACGCATGTGAAACCTGGACCCTGAAAACTGATATCATTAGAAAACTCCAGGTCACACAGAGGTCGATGGAACGATGCATGCTTGGGATAACAAGGAGAGATAGAAAAAGGGTTGTATGGATCAGACAGAAAACCCAAGTATAGATGTCATTGATAGAATCAGATCCCTAAAGTGACAATGGGCGGGGCATCTCGCTTGAAGGACAGACGATAGATGGACCACAAAGATAACGCAATGGTATACACGAGGCGTGAAAAGGCCAAGAAGACGCCCCAACTTAAGATGGGACTACGATATAAAGAAACTCGCAGGATCAACTTGGGGCCGCATAGCCAGCAATAGACAACAATGGGCCCAAATGGAAATAAAATATATAAATATGTAAGGGGAGGCTACACCATAGGAAAATGGTTGAATGAGCTTCATATGATGATGATGATGATGATATATATATATATATATATATATATATATATATAAATATAAATATAAATAAATAAATATATATATATATATATATATATATATATATATATATATATATATATATATATATAATGGATATTTTTGTGGGGATGTGGCAATAAGACTCCAGAGTAAATTCTTTCAGATATTTATTCCCGAGCTTTCGAATGATTTTCATTCATTATCAAGGGCTATAAATAATTGGTCAATGTTATCATTAATAATAATTAAATGAAATAATGAATACTTACATAAAATCTATAGCGAATTTTGGAATAGTTGTAAATTTTTATAATAAACTCTTTTAAACATAAATCAATGAAAAACTCAAAAAACAATATGACAATATACAAAATATTTGATCTTTAACTACTACAATTTTTTATTTTTTTATCATAAAATTAAAGATTGTTATGAATCTTCTGTGTTTTATGAAGGCCATTCTATGGATTATCAATCTGCGAAAGTCTTAGCAATAGTAAGTAATTATAGAAAACGCCTTTTTTTGGAAACAACATATATTGCAGAACAAAATTATGTAATAAATAAAAAAACAGATTTAAATAACCTTAGTGTTATCTATGCATATCTTTTAGATTATGAGAAAAAAACAAAAGATTCATAACAATCTTTAATTTTATGATAAAAAAATAAAAAATTGTAGTAGTTCAAGATCAAATATTTTGTTTATTGTCATATTGTTTTTTGAGTTTTTCATTGATTTATGTTTAAAAGAGTTTATTATAAAAATTTACAACTATTCCAAAATTCGCTATAGTTTTTTTGTAAGTATTCATTATTTCATTTAATTATTATTAATGATAACATTGACCAATTATTTATAGCCCTTGATAATGAATGAAAATCATTCGAAAGCTCGGGAATAAATATCTGAAAGAATTTACTCTGGAGTCTTATTGCCACATCCCCACAAAAATATCCATTACAAATAAGTTGGCAAATATCTTTTTTCAAATTAAATATATATATATATATATATATATATATATATATAATAAGCAACGAATAGATTAGTGGGTATTGCACGCAAATAGAAGAAGGGGCTACTGAAAAGAGTGGTAACCGCAGACATGCATGTTTCTAGCTTATTAGCCGTCATCGGTACGGTACAACCATGAAAAGATGTGAAACATGAGAGCAAAGGTGTTGAATGAAACATGAGAAAATATAACAGAATTCAGCAGGATAGTCAAACACAACATTTGTGTCAGTAATATTAGAAGATCTCGAATATTCGAGACAACAACCAACATAGACACGGAGGTGCATATAACACTCCCGTCTGAAACTTCCGACCCAGATTAATGAAATAATAACAAGATGTACGAATAGTGCGTGACATATGAACAATAAGCAACGAATAGATTAGTGGGTATTGCACGCAAATAGAAGAAGGGGCTACTGAAAAGAGTGGTAACCGCAGACATGCATGTTTCTAGCTCTTTTCAGTAGCCCCTTCTTCTATTTGCGTGCAATACCCACTAATCTATTCGTTGCTTATTGTTCATATGTCACGCACTATTCGTACATCTTGTTATATATATATATATATATATATATATATATATATATATATATATATATATATATATAATTAGTGAGTAGCTTTTAATATAACGAACAGTGACCAATTATTTTTGGCAGGACAATGCCAGCCGGGTTCACCTAGTCTCAAATATTAAATTAAATATGTCTATTTGCAATACTTTAATCGAAATCACAAAACTAAGAATTTTTTGTAATATTTATGATTGTACGTCAAAACGTGAAGGGATGAAAATAATAAAGTTGCTCCGATTTTTAATCGAATTTACGACGAATTATGCTATTGATGTATCCTATATTATCAACGCTGCAAAAATAAAAGAAATTCACGATGGCTTCTTATCAACCAATCATTGTTAATTCAACACTTCAAAAATTTATTCACAGTCGTGAATAGAATAAAATGTTAAAAAATATTACATTGTCTAGGATAATGTATTAACTTTTAGTAATCTCCTTTTTTTAGATGGCCAGAAAATTTGAGATGGTGAGTTAGACATGGTTGGTGAATATTATACAATTGTTAAATACTAGGTAAAATCAAAAGTATTAGGAAAATTTGAGGAAGAATTAAATTATATATCTGCTACTGGATAAAGCCTTGAGGCATATAGCTAATCGCACACGTAATAGTATGAGGAGAAAACAAATGGGAACCATAAACTGACAAATCAAATGACACAGAACAACAAACTGATCACGGAACATGGAATTTAGAATACAAAAGATACAAGTGCTGTTTGAAAATCAAAAGATAAACGAGATGTGAATATTCGCATGTTGAAGACTAGTGTTTAAAAAGTCATTTTGCACATGTCATGTTTTAAATGCGGTTTTAGTAACGGAAGTAGATAAAGAAAATTATATACTGTTGACTATAAAGACGCAAGGTTTGTAAGTTATAATTCCTCCTATAACCAAAAATAATACATGTTCATCAATACTATTCGACCATCATCAGGTTTTATAGAGTAAACTTACTCCAATTTCCCTTCGAAAAATAATTTGTACAAAACCAATAATTAATTGAAGTTTCATTCTAATTTGCATAATCAGTGTGAAGCAAAATTCGTTGATTCTGAAGGGTTACTGAACTAAACAAGGTAGATTCGGTGAAAAGGAAATCAATGGAACGATTAATCTAATGGCTTACATGTAGCAGATTCAAGCTCGAGATAAGTTGATACCTGCCATTTTCTGCTGTTATTTGACAAAGCAGTGACAACAAAAAAGCGCATCAAATATATTTTTACATCTGAGAAGATACTATTAGATCGTCTCAGTACTGATACACAGTATTCAAAAGCCTAATCAAATCGAATTCCATATATTTACAATAAGAACCGTAACTCAATATTAACATGTCTGAACTAATCCATCTACATATGCATAACTTATTGATAGATAGGTAAGCAGCACGGGTTTGGGATCATTCCTTTTGTGAAATAAACGGTTTTAAAGATTGAAACTAACTTTTCCGCACTTAAGGATACACTCCGGAGGCTATATCGTGCTAACAAACCGACATTCACTGTTGAATCCATTAGCTGTGTGTGTGTTATTGTTTATTGTTATTTACTTCTACATCGATGTTTTTACAAACGTATTAAATATATTTTCACCCTTGTGACCTGGTTTGGTTTATATTTTCAGCTCTGATGAAGGTGACGAAATGTTGGCAATAAATATAAAAGAGTCGAAATAGTAGTTCTTTTTCATCCGCTTCCACGAAAACTTTTGCAATTAAATTTAAAGTTTATATCTATATTTAGCTCCTTTACTTCCCTTCCTAACCAATAATTCGAAACATACAAGCCATCCACATTTTAGATCTGCAAAATATAACGAACCTAATATCTGTAAACAATTTGTTTGATGACACATACGACTAATTCTAACCCTTCTTCCACCACTTCTAGCCCACTACCCCTTCTTGGAATAACTTTACTATTTATTTCTTGCATGCCAAGGGTGGATGCTTACTCTACTTCAACTTGGTTGTAGGGGTTATCTTCTGGGGTTTTCCAAACATCTGTTAGTAGTTTAACATATTCGATCCTCGCAAAAGAATGATAATTATAACTGGTAAGTCATTCGTTGTAAATGTATAAATTGTCAATGCACAATGTCCAGGTCGTTGTGGGAGGTTAAATCGAATCATTATTTTGTTAAATTTTGTCTGTCATTGTAGACCTCTATTAGCCACGATTTGTTCTTTTTTTTTGAAGAAGTAAACACTTTTATGCCCTTCTCTTTCTGCAAGTATTCCAGAAAAGGCGTATTCCTTTAATGTTATAGGTAAATGCAGGAATTGCATGTGTTTCCAAATTCTTCCAAGTCTTGTTAAAATATGAGCCTCTCTATCTTACTCTTCAATAACTTTTTATTTATCCTGAATATCCTTTTATTTCTTTTTTAGTTCTTCCAGTTCCAGTTTTCGTTTTTTCGCCGACAGTAGGTCAATGGTGGTGAATGGTTATATCTTCGTTGCTGCATTCGTTCTCTTCTCTAAAATTCATGGAATGATATTACTCGTTGGAACCGTCTCATAGTTCTCGAGTCTTACATCTTTATTGATCGTAGATAAGGCGGTACTAGATTTCGTAAAGAATGTCTCGCCACCATTAATGTAGCATTTTTGGCACCACACTAACATGCTCTCTATTACCGACATATTTCACAAATCTCCCCGTAATGTGCATGCAAATAGTTCAAACTAAATGTAGAGAGTACGTAATTATTTTTTTCTTCTGGTATTAGTCGCTAATTGAAAGTAAGTCGCACTTCGGTTAACTTCCTCATGTTAGTGTTCTCCAGTAAGCATATTGTACATTAGGTACACAGCTACTGTCCTGGAGACTGTTAACTCATTTCCTCCACATTTTAGGGATAGTAATAGACTAAAAGAGTGCTTACTGGGAACAATATTTGCTTCCTTCCAGAAGCATGACACAATAGTCCAGAGGATGGTCGCATGTACCGTTATAGATCGTCGTCCCCAATCTTGTAATGCCATGCTCCTTAACTAGTGGATACAGAAGCGTTTATCTCAATCTGGAGTCCAGAAAGTTGACAAAATCCACAATATGGTTGCCAATTTGTTTGTTAACGCCAGGGACTCGTTATCTGGTAAACGAACTTGTTGTGGATTTTTACTTTTTCACCACTAGGATGCGGATGATGCAGATTAACCAACCTGTTCCAACATACTTATAGTTGTTAATCATTGTATTGTAGTTTTCTTTGTACTGATCGCCTTGGTAACGACAGTCTTGTGCTAAATACTCGCACATATCTCGCTTGTTGAAAATCCCCACAGAATATTGTGCAATGTCCAAATCTAGTAGTTATGAGTCGTGGGCATACAGAACCAATAGTATATCGGGCATTTTTTCCTGAAGTGTAGCCAGCTCAATATCCACCAAATCTACCAGAAAATTTATTTGCTATGGCTTGCATACCATCTTCTCCATTATTATTGCATCAATGTTCCACCATTGGTCTATTTCCAAGCAAAGGAAATAGTAATTTTCCTTTCTTGGTATATCTTGCGGAAACAAAAACGGTAAGTTTCCCACGAAAGTAACTGTTGAATGCTCCCCATATATCCTGCTGGATATTGTGTATCTTGCGACAGAAGAAACAATTTTCACATTTTCAGGGAATGGACTTACCAGTTATAATTATCTTTTTTTTGCGAAGATATTGAACTATTAACAGATTTCCCCTACAACCAAGATGAAATAAAACAAGTATCCACCCTTGGCATGAATGAAATAGAAGGCATGGATATTCCAAGAAAGTATCGTCGGCTAGAAGATCTGGAAGAAGGGATATAATCAGTCGTGTGTGGAGTCAAACAAATTTAATGTTAAATTAGACAAAATAATAACAACTGCAAGTATGCACAAAGAGAGAAATTGACTGTTTCGTATTAAGTCAATCACAAGGTAGGTCACTTCTTGGTCTAGTCAAAAATAGTTATTAAACATCGGGTAGACATCACATGGAATGTAACTTCTCTCGATGATAGCAATATCGAAACAATTGTCAAGTTCTCAGAATGTTTAACATTTTTTCAATATATTGTGGAATTACCTAGGAACAGTTAGTTTCATTTGAAAAAGTTACACAAAGTAATAATTGTTTTCTGTAAATATAATTAAAAATGAATATTCTTCCTAATTTGTTACTTCCCTTCCACCAAAACCATGTGTGAGGAAAGATGAAATTATTTGATGTGATAATGGAATGGTAGCCGGAATATGGTAGCAGAACCCCTGCTGCATATCTACTCTTGCTGATTTTATCAAGAAACGAGCAAACCGCATAAGAAGTATTTTGCAGCTTTAATCACCGCAAAACTCCCTAAAATGTTACTAAATGTATTGTTATGAATAAGCAAGATACGTTTGAGCTCATTTGGTAATGAGAAGCAGTGGTAAAGAAATTGAATAAATTCCACTACAAAAATTTCAATCAAATTTCTCAATCCATTTTTAAAAAATCTCTCGACGACTGAGACGATAGATTTTGGCAAGTTTAACAGCTTTGAAAAACCTGTTAATTTCTGAATACCTCGATTCACTTTTCCGTGATATACAGTGTTGATATTTCAATGTATCATGTATTTGGAAAATTCATGATATTATATTCGAAGCTAATAAATCATTATTCTAGTTACATATGTTTCCTAATACTACCGTGGAGTCAATTTCGCAATTGTTACGGTCCGTATATTTCACCCAAACCTTGAAATATCTTTTTAATGTCGTTTCACTATTTAGATTCCAAATACATCTTTTATTTGATGTATTTTGTAATTCTACGTATAGCAGTGTTTATGTTGGAACGAGAGTCAAGGTTCTCAACTAAAGCTCCAAACTTCAAGTACGAGTAATTATGTAGCATCAAGTTGACAAATAAGACCATTAAGTTCACTGGAAATTGTAAATTGAATTATTGTGATATATTGCAGTAGAAAATTGTTTCCCTTGAACTTAATTTCAAGTGAATGAGTTATTTGAGAATTCAGTTCGTTTTAATTCCTATGCATTGAAACTGGATCATTTAAATAGATTCATTAGAACGGAATTGGCAAAGTTGTACAAACTATGATAGACATTTGTTGGATGACAATTTTCTTACTGCACTGTGAACCAAAGTGAATAGATGCTCTAGTATTGCCAGCTGTGAGTAAATATTGATTTTTCAGTGAACAATTGGTAATGTATCTTAAAATACATGTCTAAAATCAATGAGATGAAATTACTAACAAAACATGATCACAATTAACAGATAACGAATACCGAGTTTAGAATCAAATTTTGCAGTACTCATAGACCAAGTTATAATGTGAGATTTATATATATTGATATTGAACATTCCATACCTAATCTTCTGTCACAACATAAAAACAGAATTAGTTCCCAAATCGATATAGACAAGAGATGATTATTGAGAAGAATCGATTAAGACGGAAGGAAATTTTTATTATCAGAGCAACGATTTTTTTAGTACAGTTTCTATATTGAATTATTTCCACCAGGTAGAAGCAACGAAATAATTTTAATCTCAACGTGAACTTTCAATTGATGGAGTGAAATGAAAAATGACCTCAGTAATATTTTTTTCCTACGACCAGCTCTGAAAGCGACACATGGCATAATATTTTGTTCTTTGGAAAGTAGCTTATACCAGCCTAGTGAGGAAAACATGTCGCACACGTGTGATATAGAAAATATCGCTTACTCGCATGTATCGATGAACATGAATTAAAAATTTAACTGTACTCGCCTATTTATTGATTATGAAACAATAGGATATTTGGCTAACTTTAATTCAAACATAACTTTACCTGTGAATAAAGTTTTGTACTTACTCGAAAATAAATCCAATAAGTAGTAGAAATACTTGTTCACTGCTTTTTATATTCCTTGTTATTAATGCTCTTCTTGATAATGTACATTTATATTATAATTAAAATGTGTAAATCTTGTAATTATCAAATTATCTTGGGCATAAGCAATGCATTTTTCACTACCTATTTTAGGTCTGATGATCGATCTGGCTAACCACATGATAAAGTGTCAACTATTTGATAAATTTTTCTTGTGCATCAATAAATTTGAAATTAGTGTTTTTGAATGAAACTCAAGGTATCTAGTCAATTCCACAATATAATACAAGTTATTGAAAATGCTAGAAAATTGACAATTGTTTCGATAAATCAATATCCTCGTCAGAATGACAGAAGTTACATTTCATTTTATGCCTACCTGATGTTAAGTAGATATTTTTGGCTAGACCAAGAAGTAACCTAACTTGTGATTGGCTTAATATTTGTTTATAGAAAAAAGAAGAAGATGTGATATTACAAATATTGAAGCTTAGATATTATTAGCCCTATGGTGATATCCTGGATATCATTTTTCCAATTCAGATCAGTATAACTGTGCAATGATATAGAGAACCAGGAAAACTATATCTGCTGATCTTCACAATTATCACTTAAGAAGACAGTTTATTAGTGGAGAATTCCCTAGATTTAACTGTACATTGACAACTTCATATTGTGGGTTTCTTAAATGTCTAATTTCCAGTTCTTCAAGGAAATCCAGTTCTTGAATCTTTTCACAAATATGCAGTACTTCTAGTTCTGTGTTAGGTGTCAATGAATGATTGGTGTCAAGTAGATGATTTGCGTAGTGGGATTTATCTGGTTGTTTTAATCTGTATGCTCGTAAGTGCTCACTGTATCGTTTTTCAAAATTCCTGAGAGTCTGACCCGAATAGACAGCATTACATTCTGGACATTTGAGTTTATATATACCTGACTTCTTTAATAGTGGTATTTTTGTTTTTACATTTAACAATTTTGTACTAACGTTACTTTCTGTTTTAAAAGAAATTGTTGTATTCGTGGCTGAAGATATTATCTTTGAAATATTATTAGAAATATTTCCTGCATATGTGATGGTTTTATAAGTTTTAATTCCATCAGCTTGTTTAGGATATATTAGTTGTAATGCCACTTTTTCCTCTTTTTTACTAATTAGCTTATTTATCATATCTAATGAATAACCGTTAGATGTTGCTATTCGTCTAATTGTATTAATCTCTCTATCAAAATTACATTTGCTCATAGGAACTGAAAAAGCTCTATGTATCATTGAATTATATGCTGCTAGTCTGTGTGACACAGGGTGGTTAGAATTGAATGGAATTGTTACATCAGTTTGTGTTGGTTTTCGGTAAATTGAATAATCAAGTACATTATTAACTCTTTGAATTTTTAAATCAAGAAAATTGATTGAGCTATTTTCTTCAATTTCTAATGTAAATTTAATTTTCGGTTGTAAATTATTGATGTGGTTGAAAAATACATCTAATTGTCGTTCACTACCCATAAAACAAGCTAATATGTCATCTACATATCTATACCAAAATAAAATATTTTTCGAAATATTACTTTCAAAGATCTTTCTTTCTAAATTGTCCATAAAAATGTTTGCTAAAATAGGTGATATAGGGCTTGCCATTGGTAAAGCTTCATTTTGAATATATATCTTATTGTCAAAAGTGAAATAATTCTGATTAATGCATACACCAAATAAATTAAGTATATCTGATATTATTACTGGATTAATATTTTTATCTTCTAGTAATTTTCTTACAAGTATTAGACATTCTTTAGGGGGAATTTCAGTAAACATGTTAGTTACATCGAACGATATGAGCTTTTAGTTATCTTGTAAGTGGATTGCTTTCAACTTTTTGATTAGTTCTATTGAATTTCTAATTGAGTACTGAGAGTCATATCCGTAAGTAGTGAGTATATTGTTGAGCTTCTTTGCCAATATATTATTAGGAGCATTAACATAAGAGACTACAGGTCTAATTGGTTTCGTTATTTTATGTAATTTAACTGTTCCATATAATTGTGGACAATGAATATGAAGTTGTCAATGAACAGTTAAATCTAGGGAATTCTCCACTAATAAACTGTCTTCTCAAGTGATAATTGTAAAGATTAGCAGATATAGTTTTCCTGGTTTTCTATATCATTGCACAGTTATACTGATCTCAATTGGAAAAATGATATGCAGGATATCACCATAGGGCTAATAATATCTAAGCTTCAATATTTGTAATATCACATCTTCTTCTTTTTTCTATAAACATATATCAAGCCAATCACAAGTTAGGTTACTTCTTGGTCTAGCCAAAAATAACTACTAAACATCAGGTAGGCATAAAATGAAATGTAACTTCTGTCATTCTGACGATGATATTGATTTATCGAAACAATTGTCAATTTTTTAGAATTTCCAATAACTTGTATTATATTGTGGAATTGACTAGAGACCTTGAGTTTCATTTAAAAACACTAATATGAGCATATTCCACGAAGTAAGGGTCGAGACAGTCAATTTCAAAAATTTGAAATTATACCAGAAATCAATTTAATAATTGGATCAGAACTATAAAAATATTTTATTTCTTCTGTCTCATAAACAATTTAATTATTGAGAAATTATTGTTTAAAAGGGTGGTCGTAAGAAAAATGGTGTACATAACCCGCTGGAAAGTGCATTTCAACCACTTGTTATGTTTCCGCACCCGCACACTCATGCGAAATATATCACTTTCCTCACTTGTTACATAATATACTATTTCAATGAGAGGAACAAATTAATTTAAGAGATGAGTAGGCAACATAACAGATGTTAATAGGAGTAAATGCGTGTGTCAGTATGGCTCTCATTATCTGTTAATACCCAACAATTCTGTAGGATGGGGAAAGTTTCTTTCAACGGCGTATTTGTTCGCTCATTGCAGTATTTGCTGTCACCTATAAATTTCTAATCACGTTGCTGTTTGTTCACTTTCAATTTTGAGAACATCTGCATACCGACCTGATTTGATAATATAATTTGCTATGCATATCTTTCGTACGATTGAGGCATTTGAATGGGTACATTGTGGATACCACCAATCCCAGTAACTGTTTTGATTTTCAGGTTATCTATGATTTAGTAAATTTTGCGAAAAAATGTACGTCAGTCACTGTTTGTCGATGGAGTGTCTAGTTATCTGGCAGTTCTTACATACCTTGTGATTATCACAGAATAAGGCAAATGTACCGGGTATAAATGAGATATGGGCCACTACTTTAAGTTAGTTATATTAGGCTCTGAATGAAATTTTTTAACTCTAAAAAATTAATTAATTAAACTTCCGTTAATGAAAACTGAAAACACAAATGGAACACTCTGTATATTTGCAGATATTTGGATTCTACAGGTTCAAATACATACATTCCGTCTGTCCAACGTCAATTCTGATGTCATTTCAGTTTTACTTATTGAATATTATTTTTCATCGTAGGTGGCTGCAATCATAGACAATTCACTTACAATTTAGTTTTTTGAATTAAAACATACATGAGACAGGTATATAGTAAATAGCTCCAATAAATTACTTAAAAATGATTCACACGTTAGTTTCCTTAATTCCTAAATAAATTAGTAGTTTAAATTATTTTATTTTTGGTCCAGATACTTTGCTTGTGAAACCGAACATGTTTCGTTCATATAAAAAGTTTTGGATAGAGTACATGACACGTTCAATAAAAATTAATTCATTAATTTTACTCATGTGTACTAGATTTAGATGTCTTAATAAATTATTTGTTTCATTTCAGTCTCAATAAAAATTAGAATAACTTACAATACTCTTTTATTTACGAACACTAATCTGTGTCTCATTTTAAAGTAAATTATTGGAATTATTTATTATAAAATGTGGCCCATGTATTTAAAAAAACTAAAATCGCTACAGAATTCACATTTGACAGAAGAAATGTATGTATCTAATGTCGCAGTACCTAAAATGTAAAAATATACAGTGTGTTTCGTTTTAATTTTTAGTTTTCATATCGTTTCAGGCGATACCGGAAGCACCCTTGGTAATTTCTTAAGTCAAAAAAAAATTCTGAATTAGACCTGATGTAACCCACCCGAATTATGATAACATCAAACAACCCATTCAAAAGTTATAGTAGTGGCCCAAGTCTCATTTACACCCGGTATACTTTGGTATACAAGTGACAAATGCATGACTTAAAAAGGATGCTATTTCGTTTCTAGCTTATATAATTATATTTTGTAAGTCACTGTGTTCAATGAGTCGGTGTTTTTTGTATTATTTTAATGATTATTAAGTAACAATGGGTACCCTTTCTTTCTCTTTAATTGAAGATGTATTTCTTGGAGATATCGGGTAGTAACAATCGTAATTTTTCATTATGGTACGTGTCCATAGCCACTTTAGAAATAATAAAACTAGTACTATTTGAAATAGATTCTTTATAACACATATCAGTTTCTCTCTTGAGCGTTCTGCTATTGTTCATCACAACTTTCATTTTTGTGATAATATAGAAAATATTGGATGTTGGACAAATATTTCAAGAGAATATGTTCCTGTAGCCTACAAGAATAATGGAAATTTGCTTTGTTCAGGATTAATCATTTTTTTAGGTCGCACATATTTTCAAAATATAGATATCAAATGTTCCAATGCTTTGGGATGTTTCATATTTTCCATTTACCAGCCCGTATTATATCATAAGCAACCATCATATTATAATTAATTAGAATATTCAACTGATCTATATTGAATTATATTTACTGAATTTAATTAAACATTCAATAGCATTTAAGCGGCTTTTATGTCAAATACAATTTTGTATGCATAACTTGTTATCGTTCTATGCACAATACATATATTTTACTGATTTGTATCAATTAATGCGAACCAATATTTGTAGGGTATATTAATTCATTCCAATTTCATATTCGTGATTTCATCTAATGCCGCTGACCAAAAGCACAACGCACCGACTCAAATGTAATCTGGAAATTTGTTTAATTCCATAAGTCATGTGATTAGGTACCTAAAAAAACGTCTAAGTGTACAAAATGGAGCATGCATGTATCCCTTGAAACATATTTTCAGAGTAGCTCTATTCAATATATTAGCACACAACGATAATTTATATTGATAAAAATAAAAACAATGGGTATTTCCTATTATTTTACTAAAATATCTTGAATGGTTATACCTACCTAATTATACATTCTTCATTACCATTACACCATATATTATTTCGGGTAGTTATAAATGTCATATGAGATCTTAGGATTTTTCATTAGGCGTCTCTCTTCATTCAATTTTATACCAAAAATTATCCACTCTACTTTTTATTCTGTTTACTTAGTATGCAACCGAAAACGTTTTATCAGCCTTCTCCTCGAATAATTTAACGTATACAGTGGGCCTATATATTTAGTTGCTGTCACTCAGTTCTCACATCATAAAAATTAGAACATGCTGAGGTATGTGAGAAAAATAAAATCAATAAACAATTCAAAAGCACAGACACTGTGAAGCCATCAAAAATATTAATTGAAAAAAGTAAAACCATAATGGAAATCAGTAGGAAGAAAAGGTATGTTGACTGAATAGAGTGAACATTGTGACAAAGAAAAATTGATTCGATAGACATATCAGTTACCTTACATGAGATAATCATCCAAAAATCTTATCAATCAGAAATTGATATATGGAAGTGAAATTTATTGTGCAATAAATGCAAGGAAGCATAAGAGAACTTGAAATATCCAAAAAATATATTAAAAAACCGTCATATTTCAGTTAATTTCTTTTTCGCTTGTACTAATAATCGTGCTAGATTATTTTCTCTCACTTGTCTTTTCTATGTTCTCATTGCTCTTATGTCTAGGCTTTTTCGTTAGACATCTCTCTTTATTCAATTAAATACCAAAAAATTATCCACTCTCTTTTTTATTCTGTTTACTCAGTATGCGAGGAAAAAACTTCTATCGGTCTTTTCCTCGAATGAAGTTGCGTCAAATTTAACCTATACAGTTGACCTGAAAAATTAGTTGCTGACATTATTGACTCAGTTTTCACATCATAAAAAGTAGTACATGCAGAAGTAGTGAGAAAAATAAAATCAATAAACACTTCAAACGCACGGAAACTGTGCAGTTATGAAAATTATTAATTGAAAAAAGTGATACCACAAAGGAAATGACTAGGAAGAAAATGTTTGTTGATTGAATAGTCACCATTATCACAAAGCTAGAAAAACTGATTGCATAGACATATACCAGATACCTTTTAATATTACATGAGATAATCATCCAAAAAACTAATCAATCAGAAATTGATAGATGGAAGTGGAATTATTGTGCAATATATGCAAGGAAGCATAACAAACTTAAAATATCCTAAAAATATATAAAACGCGACAGATTTCAATTGATTCCTTCACTAATTATCGTACTAGATTATTTTCTCTCGCATATCTTTTCTATCTTCTCATTGCTCTTATGTCTAATTCAGTCTGTACATTCAGGTATCTTTTTTTTCTTGGTTATTGCCACGGAAATAACTTTTGATTGTATTATTAAATGCGACAAATGTATTTCAACATACGAACAACTCGCAATCGCACAGCATGATATGTTTTTATTAGTATCTTCAAAAAGTGTCCAATAAAATTTACTGTTTCGACCCTTATTCTGTGGAGTCCACTAATATTACTTTTTCGAATGAAAATAATAGTTAGTTTCATTTTAAAAAGTAATTGTCCTATAATCCAAATCCGCCACATCCCACTGGAATAACTTTTCGTTTATTTAAATTATGGAATAAATGTTTACCGCTCTAATAATAATTCAGTTTTCCAGAGACATTTTACAAAACGTATAGTAATGGTAGTATATAAGTAGTATAAGAAAGACAGATAAAATTGGCAGACATAAAGAAATAAAAAGTATATCCAAACACACAATATGTAAAAGAATATTAAGAGATAACTCATTTTCACATATCAAAAGTATTCATCATAGGAGTAGACGCATTTTTCAATTATAAATACTTTTAATGTTTACTGAATTTTCTGCTTTCATTAGTATGTCTTATATTCAGTGCTAAATTAATAAAAAATTTTGAACCTACATCCTTTTCGCGAGTATTTGTATTGTAAGGGTCTCTATAGACGATTTTAGTTTGGTTGATAAAAATAAAGTGAAAGCTTCATGCTTCGTATATGTACATAGAACAAAATGACCTAAGATTAAATCTTAAAAACGGTTCCCTACAAAAGTGAAGCAGCGAAACAACAGCTACTATCCTTTAAGTTCTCTTTTGGAGAATGAAAACTTTATTAAATAATGTGGAGTTACCCCATAAAACTATACCATGTCTGATCAATGACGACACCTGCCCATAATATAGGGATAGCAGCTGAAATTCTGTCAAAATCGATTTAAGGTTCCTGAACAAACAACACAATACACCGTTTCTCACATATTCACAATGACATTTCTAGTTATATTAGTTATTGAGACATCGTTGACATTCACTTCTAATTGGGAACACATTTTTTATCGATAGTGTAATTTCATGACATGGATTTTAGAGGTGTTCAAATAGAGATCATGTATACTATCATGAAATGAGTTTAAGACTTGTCCACATTTTTGTTGAGTGATATTTTCAATCTTATCGAAAAATATCAAAGAAATATCGTCTCCATACATCGTTACATGAGCATTCGCGAATATATTACCTAAATCGTTCGTATACAGCAGAAACAAAACTGGTCCTAACACCGAACCTTACGGGACGCTTATATTAACCAATCTAGTATCAGAATTGATATGAGTGACAATTCCATATTTAAATTCAGGTATATCCACAAACTGGAGACGATCTACCAGAAAAGGAGAGATCCCGTTAAGAGATGTACCTCAAATTCCTTACTGGTACAGTCTTGTTGATAAAAATTGGTGATTGACACCGTCAAACGCCCTGCCGAGGTCGCAAATATCCCAGGACAGTCACCTGCTTCTATACACTCGATAATTTTCTAAAAAATGGATGGTTGTTCCTAAACCCATGCTGATTCTTGCTAACAATTTAAAACTTATCCAAAAATGTCAGTAGACGATCCAGAAAACAATATTCAAATACCTTTGAAAAACTTGACGTTATTGTTACCGGTCGATAGATCCATCACGTTGACGGAGCCTTTTCTATTAATCGAAATCACTTTTCCCGTTTTCAGAACCTCTGGAAATTTGCCATTTATGAACGATAAATTGACCAAAGAAAAGTGTTTCACAAATACCACTTAGACATTTTTTATGGAAAATAATGGTATTTCATCGTTACCAGCGGATTGTTTGTTCTTTTAATTCTGTTAATTATTTCTAATGGCACGTTACCAAAAAAGTTATTAAATAAATTAGATACCTCTGTGGCATTATCTGGAGGTAAATCATCCTTATTAATTTGAATATTCACCTTAGAGTTCCCTTTTTGTTACTTAAGTCAGAAATAACACTAAATGTAGTTATGTTTTTTTGGAGATGTTGCTATTTTGATTTGATAATATGATTTTCTAACTGTCCAAAATTCTTTCGAAAGACGGTTGCCATCCCTCGTGCGTGCTTGTTAATGGCGGAGATGTGTGTCACTGAGTACTCTTGGGAAGCTTGCTCATGCAATAGATCACGTCATAGATCCTCTTCTTGATTAAGTACGGACATTCCCTTGATTTCTGTAATTTTGGAGAAAATCCTTTTATACTCTTTGGTTGTGGTTGTGTAACCATACTTTGTCCCCTCTTTTGAAAGTGCCCTCTGTGACCTGCGTGTCATACCGTTTTTGTCATTCTGGTACTGCCAGCTTGAAGATTTGTTCAAACTAAGTCGTGCTCATCATCTATTCTTCTTCTCAATTGGATCACGTAATCTTCTTCCACTAGATCTTCGTCAGGTCGACAACCAAATGCTAGGTCAGAAGATAGCCTCATTTCGCGTTCAAACAGGATTTTTGCAGGTGTTTCACGCGTGGACTCATTGATGACAGATCGATAAGCCAATGCAAATAGGGAGAGATACTGATCCCAGTACCAGCAGACGAGTCAATATCAAAATCACATGTGAGGGTTACAAAAAAGTGTGGTTTTTAAATATTTTACAAAACGTCAAACGGTAACATGTTAAAACAATATTAGCTTTTTGGGTAATTTTATAAGACATGCCACAAATTTGAAAGTTTTTGCCCGAACAAAGTTGTTTTAGGTCAATTTCTTTGAACCTAAAATCTAACTTAGAGATTACGGCCACAACATCTTTTTCAAAATTATTTCTGCAATAATACGCAACTAAACTGAAGCCATTAATATTCTTATATAATATGGAATCAATGTTACAATGAAATTCACTAAAACCTAAA
Organism: Galeruca laticollis; assembly: GCA_963921935.1. NCBI lineage: Eukaryota > Metazoa > Arthropoda > Insecta > Coleoptera > Chrysomelidae > Galeruca > Galeruca laticollis. Next base: position 181,329,874 of record OY998176.1, read on the forward strand.
ATTTTAAAATACGCGTTACAAATATATTTTTCTAAGGATAGAATTTGCATTAAGGCTTTGCGTATTTAATAACAGAACAAAGGACTAAACGTTAGTGCTTTGAAAGTGTTTGTGCCCATCCTCTGAAAAAATTTACTGATTCATGCTCCACCTGGCCATAGCGTTTCGGAAATTATCATCATGAATTGTTACCTTGAAGGATGAATAAATGCTTGGAAATGTTGTGTTCATTAATGCCCAATAAACTGCAGCAAATTTCGCAGTCAGAAGGTTAACAAAATATTGGACAGAAGTAGTGTGAACCCTTGATATATTTAGCAACTCCTATCAAACAAAAATCCATATTTCTTCCAACAATCACTTTTCGCCTTGGTCTCCGATGCGCCGACATCATCATACTTGATAATTTCATCGTCATTCTCCAAATTAATAATTTCGGCACACTCGTTCAAAGAACTCACTACATATATGTATTTCTACCGATACGTTCTTTTCGTTTATTTTGGAAATCCCTTTATTACTGTTGTCAGTCAACTTGGACTTGTTCGGGTACTTGGCTTCTTAACGAATTGTTCTTTTTTTGTCAGTTCCACTTTTTGAAATTCCTTATCTTCTTTTACTTTTGCAATATTGGTTTTATTGAGAAGGTCGAGTAGTATATCCAATGGTTCGATTTTCTACCTTAATTCAAAAATAATAATGTCTTTTTTTTTAACTAATAACGAGCCATAGGTGCATCAAGCTTTTTCCTGGATCTTGCAGCGCATCGAAGATTCTAAGTAACCTACCTCCATATTTAAATTACTATTATTATCACAACAAATCACAACACGTTTATACTTAATACACATTTAGAATGAAAAACAGAGTCATATTTAAAATGTTTTCTCTCATTAGAAGCCGTGGTATTACACATTTTGTAGAGAACGTTCACACATTCGTCTCTCCCACTCGGCTTCTCGACTGCTTTGAATTATCTACAAAAATATCAATATTCTACAAACGTAGCTGGAATTAAATGATCCGTATACATAGATAATGTATAAATTCAGAAGATTATTAAATTTCGATTTGGTGAGCTTATCATTTCTACACTGGACTTCCCTCATGTTCCACCATGATACGAGATAGTTCTGTTGATCATTGAAATCGTTGAGAATTTTGATGATATATGATAGCAATCTTAACTCCTCCAGAGATAACATCAGCTTAAGGAAAATTGACTTCTATTTTTATTGAAGGATAATGTTTTCTGATGCGATGTTATTGTCTAGCCAGATCAATCTCAACATCTCCTGTTGATTTTACTTCGTCCATGGTTCTCAGAGAAAATTGATAACAGAGTTTCATTCTGATGTAAGTCATCAGATGAAATTTGTATACTCGGAACTACAAAACCCTTCTAACAAACGTTGGGGTCTAGCTGATAAAGCTATCACCATTTCTAGAACCCATATTGGTAATACTTACAATTGGAGGAGTTACAGAACGCAGTAGGAATTGTTGCGAAAAGTAGAAACTTAATCTTAACAAACTGAAAATGGATAGCCGTTATGATTCTTTTGTCTGAAGATGAAGTCAAGTGAAACATAGATTAGTGTTTTAAATAAAACTCACTGTTTCTAGCTAATTCCACAATAGAATAAAAATTGTTGAAAATTCTAAAAAATTGACAATTGTTTCGATAAATCAATATCATCGTCAGAATGACAGAGGTTACATTTCATTTGATGCCTACCTGATGTTTAGTAGTAATTTTTGGCTAGACCAAGAAGTGACCCAACTTGTGATTGACTTAATATATGTTAATAGAAAAAAGAAGAAGATGTGATATCACAAATAATGAAACTTAGATATTGTTAGCCCTATGGTGATATCCTCGATATCATTTTTCCAATTGAGATCAGTATAACTGTGCAATGATATAGAAAACCAGGAAAACTATATCTGCTGACCTTTACAGTTATTACTAAAGAAGACAGTTTATTAGTGGAAAACTCCCTAGATTTATCTGTTCATTGACAACTTCATATTGTGAGTTTCTTAAATGTTTTCTTATTTCCAATTCTTCAAGGAAATCCAGTTCTTCTTACTTTCCACAAATATGCAGCACTTCTAGTTCTGTGTTAGGTGTCAATGATTGATTGGTGTCAAGTGGATGTTTTGCGTAGTGGGATTTATCTGGTTGTTTTAATCTGTATGCTCGTGTTGACTGTATCGGATTTCAAAATTTCTAAGGGTCTGACCCAACCAGACAGCATTACATTCTGGACATTTGAGTTTATATATACCAGATTTGTTTAATTTTGATATTTTTGTTTTTAAATTAAACAATTTTGTACTAACATTACTTTCTGTCTTAAAAGAAATTGTTGTATTCGTTGCTAAAGATATTATCTTTGAAATATTATTAGAAATATTTCCTGCATATGTGATGGTTTTATAAGTTTTTATTCCATCAGTTTGTTTAGGAAATATCAGTTGTAATGCCACTTTTTCCTCTTTATTATTAATTAGCTTATTTATCATATGTAATTGATAACCGTTGGATGTTGCTATTTGTCTAATTGTATCAATCTCTCTATCATAATTCCATTTGTTCATAGGAACTGAAAAAGCTCTATGTATCATTGAATTATATGCCGCTAGTTTATGTGAGATGGGGTGATTGGAACAATATGGAATTTTCATATCAGTGTGTGTTGGTTTTCGGTAAATTGAATAATCGAGTACATTATTAACTCTTTGAATTTTTAAATCAAGAAAATTGATTGAGCTATTTTCTTCAATTTCTAATGTAAATTTAATTTTTGGGTGTAAATTGTTAATGTGGTTGAAAAATACATCTAATTGTCGTTCACTGCCCATAAAACAAGCCAATGTGTCATATACATATCTATACCAAAATAAAACATTTTTTGAAATATTACTTTCAAAGATCTTTCATACTAAACTGTCCATAAAAATGTTTGCAGAATAGGTGATATAGGACTTCCCATTGCTAAACCTTTATTATGACCATATATCTCATTGTCAAAAGTAAAATAATTCTGATTAGTACATACCTCAAATAAATTAAGTATATCTGATATTATTCCTGGATAAATATCTTTATCTTCTAGTAATTTTCTTACAAGTATTAAACATTCTTCAGAAGGAATTTTAGTGAACATATTAGTAACATCAAACGAAATAAGTTTATAGTTATCTTGCAAGTTGATTGCTTTCAACTTTTTGATTAGTTCTATTGAATTTCTAATGGAGAACTGAGATGCATATCCGTAACTATTAAGTATATTGTTAAGTTTCTTTGCCAATATATTATTAGGAGCATTAACATAAGAAACTACAGGTCTAATTGGTTTCGTTATTTTATGTAATTTAACGGTTCCATATACTTGTGGACAATGAGGATTCTTATGTATAATAGACCTCTTTTCGTAATCACTTAAAAAATAATTTGACCTATTAACAATATCCCTTACACTATTAAAAAACTTTTTTGTTGGGTCTGCTTCAAGAACTTTGTAATCGCTAGATTCTTTAAAGTTATATATTTTCGAATTATAATTTTCAGTTGTCAAAATAACAGTTGTGTTCCCCTCAGATTTTGTAACTGTTAGGTTATTATATTCAACTTTCTTTTTGATTGCATTTAAAACTGTAATGTCATTTTTTGTTTGACGTTTAACTTTTGAAGGTTCAATATTTTTTATTAAATTGGCAATTTTGAATTTCTCATAAAGAAAATTATTTGAATTAGATTTTTAAGCTATTTCTGACTCTGTAGCTATGATTTGTTCAATATTATTCGTGAATTTTGGTGGTATGCTGTACCTTAAACCTTTATTTAAAAAATATATTTCACTATCTGTAAAATTAGTGTCTGAAAGGTTTTCAAATCGTGGTACAAAGTGTGTTGGTATGTGGGTACTTACAGTTTCATGATGAGTATGGAATTTTATGTTGTGTGTCTTCAAGTTTCTGTAGCTTTTGTTCTTGTTTCTTAAATTTCTTATGCTTCATAGTGCTGACACTTTCTCTAATTTTGTCATGTAAACAGTCAAATTCTACTGGATGTAATTGGAACGTGAGTTCTGAATGTACAACTTTTATGTAAATGTCTAAGGAGTCCCTCACTTTGAACCATTTCTTACATTCTCCTTTTATCCAAACTTGTTGAGCACATTTTATAGCTTTTTGTGCTTTTGGTGTTTTAGTGTGACATTTTTAGTTCACATAATTTGATATCACCTTTTTCCTAAGTTTATACCAAATGTTTTGTGATGTTTTGTAGTAACTTCTGGTACAGTCGGGTCAAATCTTCTCCCGAAGATTGTTTAATGAAATTGACTCTCTCGACCTTTACTTCGTGGAATCTACTCATATTAGTGTTTTAAATGAAACTCACTCTTTCTAGCTAATTCCACAATATAATAAAAATTGTTGAAAATTCTAAAAAATCATTAATTTACTCCCAAAAATTGAATTCACATTAGAAATTGAAGAAAATAGCTCAATCAGTTTTCTTGATTTAAAAATTCAAAGAGTTAATAATGTACTCGATTATACAATTTACCGAAAACCAACACACACTGATGTGACAATTCCATATTGTTCCAATCACCCCATGTCACATAAACTAGCGGCAAATAATTCAATGATACATAGAGCTTTTTCAGTTCCTATGAACAAATGTAATTTTGATAGAGAGATTAATACAATTAGACAAATAGCAACATCCAACGGTTATCAATTACATATGCAAAAGTGGCATTACAACTGATATTTCCTAAACAAACTGATGAAATAAAAACTTATAAAACCATCACATATGCAGGAAATATTTCTAATAATATTTCAAAGATGATATCTTTAGCAACGAATACAACAATTTCTATTAAAACAGAAAGTACCGTTAGTACAAAATTGTTTAAATGTAAAAACAAAAACACCAAAATTAAAGAAATCATTTATTTATAAACTCAAATGTCCAGAATGTGATGCTGTCTATTTGGGCCAGAGCCTTAGAAATTTTGAAATCCGATACAGTCAACACTTACGAGCATACAGATTAAAACAACCAAGATAAATCCCACTCCGCAAAACATATACTTCACACCAATCATTCATTGACACCTAACACAGAACTAGAAGTGCTGCATATTTGTGCAAAGAAACAAGAACTGGATTTCCTTGAAGAATTGGAAATTAGAAGACATTTAAGAAACTCACAATATGAAGTTGTCAATGTACAGATAAATCTAGGGAGTTATCCACTAATGAACTCTCTTCTCAAGTGATAATCGTAAAGATCAGCAGATATAGTTTTCCTGATTTTCTATGTCATTGCACAGTTATACTGATCTTAATTGGAAAAATGATATCCAGGATATCACCATAGGGCTAATAATATCTAAGCTTCAATATTTGTAATATCACATCTTCTTCTTTTTTCTATTAACATATATTAAGTCAATAATAATCCAAAAATAACTACCAAACACCAGGTAGGCATCAAATGAAATGTAACTTCTGTCATTCTGACGATGATATTGATTTATCGAAATAATTGTAATTTTTTTAGAATTTTCAACAATTTTTATTATATTGTGGAATTAGCTAGAAACAGTGAGCTTCATTAAAAACACTATTATGAGTAGATTCCACGAAGTAAGGGTCGAGACAGTTAATTTCATTAAAATATAGATGTTGATCAGATCTGTACATGCTTATCTAAACGACCAATCGATAAACTAAAGGACTTGAATCTTATTGAGGCATTATAACGAATTAAAGTGAACTTTGTGAGTGTAGAATAAGCATAAGCTTGTGAGGAATTGTCTGGACCCCTGCAAGAGAAAAGTGAACAAGTGACCAGGCGTCAAGAAGCTTAGTAGCCCCACCTCTGAATTTTGTTGTTCATTGTAACTTGAAACGTATTTGAAATCAATAGAGCACTTTGAGCAAACTCAATAAATCCCAAACTCAGCGTGCAGAGAGATGCGCCAGATTAGCAACAAAAATAATAAATATACGGTTTCTCTTGACTGTGTGAAAATCGCAGATATATATACCTGTACTCAGGTTACCAAAATCTTTGCTAGTTGATCGTGCTCTATTTGTTTTAAAAATGAATGCAAAACTGTATATTATTTTCAAACTTGTGAAAAGTAAGTTTTGCAGCAAAGAGAATGTACAAAGAGTAGAGAAGTGTGCATTCCAAAAACTGATAAATTTTGAGTACCTTAATTAAAACAGTAAACAATCTCAATTCACTAAATCTCTCTAATATGAATACTTCAAAACCAATCGTTCTCTGTAATAACATTGAGGTACTAGATATGAATTCTACTCTTATTTGACGAATATGATTGTTGATTCCAACAAATATACTTGTTGAACATATTGAAAACATTGAATATTTTCCAAAAATTCGAGAGAACATCTTTGATATAATGTTGAGGTGAAACGGTGAAACTAATGGTTATTTTAGCAGACCTCGCTGGAAAGTAAATCTGATAATGAATTCATCAATAATCATTTTGCTTTAGGTGAACCATAATTATGAAATTCTCACATTTCTCATTTTGTATATTTCACTATAGGTTATATAACTGAACCTACAGTTTTTCCCCTGCAAATTTATTAAAACAACTATTTTTTGCAATATAATGCAATGATTTTCATTTCCAAATCAATTTCCAAATGGAAAACATCAATATTATTGAATCAAAAATTGACTAATTTAAAAAATTATTAATTCTCATACTTCACTATATAATTTTTTTTAGTTTCATGAAATTGCACTTGGAATTTGAATTAATTGAAACAACGCAAAAATACTCCAAATTATCATAGGTACGGCACTTGCCGAGTGACGTAAGTACCTACACCCCCTCAAAAACTCCCACACCGAAAATGCCATATACAAATTTTCTACGATATGTAAATGTTAAACCTTGAAAAGCCACTCTAAATATTCAGTACTTTTTGTTTCACACAAAATGTGAATCTTCGAATGGCCGAAAAAATTTGAACTTGTTCACAGATCACGATGGAATTCTGTTAGTTTACTCGGGTTGCTGAGAGATGATGGTACAGTAAAATGTTCAGCCTCCTAGCTGTACTCAATGCTGGGATACAGGTGCATTCTGATTCAAATAATTCAAATTCAGACTCAAATTCTTTCAATACTGAGATTAAATTAACTATAGCATCAGCAAAACTTTTTCCCATAATAGTATATTAAGTACCAAGTGTCAAAAAGGTTACTTTAGTCACGAGTTTTACTAGGCACGAGTGGAGCGAAGTGCAACGAGTTCCTTGTGAAACGAGTGACTAAAGACGTTTTTAACACGAGGTGCTAACTATACTTTTTCTTCACCCGCGGGAAGGAAAAAATTATATTATATTGAATTATATTTATTACATGACGGACGATGGCTGGCAGCTGACTGACAGATCATGTGACGCAGAATAACAAAATTATCACGGAATATGAAATTAACCATACAAAAGATACTTTTGATTTGACGTTTCAAAAACAGAAGATAAACGAGATGTGACTTTTCGCATTTTAAACACTAGTGTTTAAAGAGTCGTTTTGTGCATGTCAAACCCGTGTTCTAAGTGCGGTTTTAGTAGCGGAAGTAGAAAAATAATTTTAATGAAATGGCTACTCCACAATTACCTATTTTGAAATAGAAAGAGAATATCTTGATATGATACCAGAATTTGACGGAAACAATGGATGCACTTCCTAGGTTTATTGAAATTTCAGAGAAATTAGTGAGTAAGTTTTATAATACTGTAGATGTAGGGGATTTTCAAAATGAATATTTGATGTTCAGCATCTTAGCAAAAATAAAAGATGAAGAAGCAATAAACATTTCTTCTTGTACTATAAGAACTTGGGAAAACCTAAAATATGCACTTCTCAATACTTATGCTGATAAAAGAGTTATTTACACATATATAGAACTTTCATAAATGAAACAAAGTAATGAAACGCCTTTCGAATTTTAGAATAGAAATCAACATTTATTAAATCGTCAAATTTCTTATCTCATCACACATTCTAATGTGAATGAACATATAATTTCAGGAAAATACTTTAAAAATTTGGCACTCAGACTATTGCTACGCGGTTTAAAAGAACCTTTAGGTACAGTAATGCGTACGAAAAATCCAGAAAATTTGAATATTGCTTTTAATGTTCTCTCAAATGATTTTCAAGTTTATATGAGCCAGAATAATCATCCTAAAAATGTTTTTTTCAAATTTCAATACGCAAAATTATTCACATAAAAATAAGACCAACTTCCAGAATAATATGGCACATAGAAAGCCAAATTCTATGCATAATTATCAACACGCTAATCGAAATTTCACATCAAATCCACAAAATCGTCCATCAACTTCCTATAATCCTCCTAATAGGAATAATACAAGTTTTTCTAATAATGGTCATAACGTGTTTAAACCTAATCCAAATCAAAGATTTTCAAATCTAACTCCAATGAGTATGTCTACCAGGAACACACCTATACCCCAACCCCAAAATTATCAAAATAGGTTCCAACACAATCCTTATCAACCAAGAAATTTTATCTCGGAAGAGCTCCATAATATAGACGATGCAGATTGCACTAATGATGAATCAGCTAATTTTTTAGAGACACCAGCCTCGGAACCAATCCAAACATTATCGATTTGTTAAAATTAAATAATTCAAAAAGTGTGTCACCCTTAATAATTTTCTCAGAACAAAATCTAAAAGTTTTAATTGATACTGGTAGCACAAGATCCTTTGTGACGCCATCTGTTGCTGAAAAATATCTCAAAAAATCTTATGTCCAGAAACCATTCCATGTAAAATCTGCCTTTGGTAGCAGCCAACAAAATTTCTGCACTTCTATTTCAGTCACCAAAATGTTTAATTATAGAAAACCACTTAATTTAGAATATTGCGTTTTCGAATTTCACGATCATTTTGATTGTTTCTTAGGATTGGATAACTTAAAAATACTTAATGCAATTATTGACTCAAGTCATAATTTGCTTATGACTCCTTATAGTAAAATTAAAATGAATTACTTTGACATTAAAACTGGATCCACGAATTCTATAGTAGTACCTCCACGTTGCGAGCAAGTAATTAAATTAAATATTGAAAATGTAAAAAATGGTTATGTAATTATACCATATACGCGAATTGGGAAATCAGAAATCTCGGAATGTTTAACAAAAGTTGAAAATAATATAGCTTCATGTACAATTTTAAATCCTCTAGAATCCAACTTTCGAGTAGATTTAAGCCCCTCTATTAGTGTTGAGACATTCGATGAATACGAACAAACCCGCAAACCAAATTTCAATAATAATAATTCTGAAAATGTTAAATTTGATGTTTCGAAAGTTAGAACTGAACATATGAATTACGTAGAGAAACAATTTATATTAAAATTAGTTAAAAAAAATAGTAATATTTTTTATGTTGAAGGAAATCAGCTCACCTTCACAAGTAAAATAAAACATCATATTAAAACTTCTAATGAAATACCTATTTATTCAAAATCATACAGATATCCTGAGATTCGCCGAACGGATATTCAAAAACAAATTAAAAAAATGTTAAAAGATATTATCATTAGACCGTCCAGCTCTCCGTGGTCGAGCAATATCTGAATAGTTCCAAAGAAGCCAGATGCTTCTGAAAAGCCAAAGTACCGACTCGTTGTTGACTATATAAAACTCAATGAGATCACAATTGGAGATATCCATTGCCAGATATAACAACGTTACTAGATAAGCTTGGACGTTGTCAATATTTTACATTAGATCTCGCTTCTGGTTTCCATCAGATCGAGATGGCTGAGGAGAATATTTCGAAAACAGCCTTTAATATCGAAAATGGGCACTATGAATATGTGCGCATGCCCATGGGTCTGAAAGGGGCTGCCGCAACCTTTCAAAGGGTCATGGACAATATCCTAAGAGGTATACAGAACAAGAAATGTTTGGTGTACCTGGAGGATATAATTGTGTTCCGCAACAGTTCACAAGAGCACGTCACAAATTCAAAATAAATATTCAATAGATTGAGAGATTCTAATTTTAAATTACAAATTGATGAATGCGAATTCTTGCGAAAAGCAGTTTCATATCTGGGACATATTGTCACGCCAGAAGGTGTAAAACCGAGCCCAGATAAAATTTTAGCAATTCAAAAATTTCAGATACCAAAAAATTCAAAACAATTGAAAGGATTCCTTGGACTCCTAGGGTATAACAAAAAATTTATAAAATATTTTTCAAAATTCACTGAACCATTAACTATCAGATTGAAAAAAATATGCAATTATCAATGTAAATGACTCAGATTATGTCGAATGTTTGGAAATGTGTAAAAACCCGTTGATGAATGAACCAATATTTCAATATCCAGATTTCACAAAACACTTCAAACTCACCACAGACGCCAGCATTTATGCTTTAGGTGCTGTTTCAAGTCAAGGCAAAATATGCTCTGATTTATCTGTGGCTTAGGCCAGCAGAACCTTAAATGATTCAGAATGCAACTATTCTGTAAACGAGAAAGAAATTCTTGCCATAGTTTGGGCAGCGAAATACATCCGCCCGTATCTTTCTGGCAGAAAATTCACAATAGTTACCGATCATAAACCACTCCAATGGTTATTCTCACTTAAAGATCCAAGTTCAAAGCGTTCAGATGGCGCTTGAAACTTGAAGAATATGATTATGATATTGTATACAAAAAGGGTGTTTTGGATACCAATAGCGATTGTTTATCGCGAATTCAAATGAATATTAATAAAAATGAATTACAAGAACCCCATTGTTCTAAAAATGTATTAGTTTATATGGACAAATTTAATAAAAAACTCTCATCATCTCCCGATGATAATGTATCTCTAATAGTTGAAACGCATAATGAAAGTAACAATGATGAGGATGATGACAAAGACATCACAGTTCATACAAATGAATAAAATCCTGTAATCGGTATACCAATTTCAGATTCAGCGATAAATGTTGGTGAAAATCAATTAATATTTTCAGAAGTAAATTTCGAACCAGCCGTACCCACTATTATAAAACTGTTTGAAAATAAACAAGGAATTATCGTACAATAATTCTCTAAAGACAATTTTGAGCAAGATGTCATCAATTTCGTGAAAGAATATATAGTACCTAAAACTAAATATTTTATTTATTTGGAATACCCAATTTATGAAAAATTCAGTGTCATTCTACAAAATCATTTTCAAGATTCTCAAATTGACTTTGTTAAATGCAATAAAAAATTAATAGACGTTCCTTTAAATGAAGTAATTCAAAATTACCACGAGGGTAAGACTAATCATAGAGGTTTAAATGAAACTCAAAATCAATTGAATTTTATTATTTGTATTATTGGTCTAATCGAAGAGCATCTATACAAACTGATATAAACGAATGCGAAGTTTTCCAGTTAAGCAAATATGATAGAAAACCAATAAAACCGTATTTAAATGTTACTTCCACAGTTACTAAACCTTTCAAAATTTCACATTTAGACACGATAACCTTAGAAAATAGTAAATTTCTTACGATAATAGATTCATTTTCCAAATATTGTCAAATGTATGAATTAAAATCTAGACAAGGAATAGAAGTAGCTCATAGTCTAATTAAATATTTTGCACACCACTGTATACCAGAACAAATGATTTCCGATAATAAAACTGAGTTAAATAATTCTGTTGTAAAGGAATTGTTAGAAACACATAAAATTAAAATCCATTTCATAAGTTCTCAATATCCAGGATCGGATGGAATTGCCGAAAGAATCCTCTCTACGATTATTGAACATATCAGACTTTTGAATAATCAAAAAGATTTTAAAAATGAGACTATTGAGAATAAAATACTTTGTGCATTATTAGCCTATAATAATTGCGTTCATTCTGCGACAGAATTGAAACCTAACGAAATAATTACCGGACACATAGATAGTAATAAACATTTCTATATAGAATTAGATCGACAAGTAGTTAATAATTATCTACAAAATTATAAAGATAAAATGAAAATTTTATACTCGAACTTAAATAAAAAATTACAGGAAAACAGATCTCTAAAGCCAATAAAAGCCGAAAAGAATTACCAGATACAATACCCACCAAAGTGTATGTACGTAATAAACAGGCACAAGGTAAAACTAAAAATAAACATAAAATTGAAGAGATTAGAAGCAAAAATATCCGACTAAAAACAGCAAATATCTCTGATAGACACAAAAATACTTCAGAAAATATTCATCTTTCATATTCATGAAACGTCCTAAAAAGACTCCATATAAATTCATTTCAGGTTCGTCACCGTCGGAGACGCAACAGTCAAAATAAAAGATGTTGCCCATAACTTGGGAATACTTCCCATAAATCTTGGATATGCCAAGCTGCAGAAATCCAGTCATACTTCTGTTCATTTTTATAATTTACGTCCACTACTCGTAGGATATAATAAGTTAAGTATACAATATAATCACATTAAATATAATATGTCTAATAATACATTGACCCAAATAAAAATTATTTACGGAAAAATATTGAAAAAATCTATATTCGTTTTTATAGGGTAAAGGGAGGAGAGATGGGCTACCATTTATAAAATTAAAGTTAATTTATTTATTAATCAAATTATAAAACTGCACATTGGTACATAAAATAACTAAACTTTGGTACTCTTTTTGGAATAGTTACGAGGTAAAACATATTCATCAATAAAACAAAGCAAAAAATGTAATTCTTGAACTTGTGAACGATACATTTATCCCACCTTATGGAGATGAGATGGACCATAGTAGGTAGTATAGATGAACCATTGTAGGTAAGAGGAATGGACCTCGCTACTACAATTCTTTTTTTAGTAGCTATGTTTCCACAGTTCAGACAAAGGTTAATAAAACTTGTACAACTCTCGTGCAACCAACGTTTGCACAAAAGGCATTGCAAGCATTAATCTTCCCTTTTTGTTAAACGATAGTCTCCACTGCAGCAACACCCTCGTTTTCTTAATCGCTGAAATGTTCATTCCCACTGGAATGGTCTTCTATTGCTAAATCGCCAGCTTCCTCTTCAGCAGATGAAGATTCTTTTGAATGATTCTTTCTTTTTTTTTCTACTTACCACTTTCACTGCCAAATTGTGGTCAGCTTTTCTCTTGCATTGTGCCTTTTTTTATCTTCAATGAATAGCGCTAAATTAATAACTCCTGATATTTTCTTACGAACTCTTTTCACAGCTATAGATACCACGGGTACGGGAGTAACTTCATCCAGAGCTTTTCCAGGAGTAATATCTTCAGTAGCTGTGGATTTGATGGGAGTGGCATGTTGGTTTTGTATACGAGAGGTTTTATTCTGAATTGGATCTTCTACAGAGCAAACAGGATTTTGTGCCAAAAATGCGTAATCGGGTATGGCTAAGGGATTATAGGCGAGAATATCCGTTGACTTTAAAGCGAAAATTGCTTTTTGTGCAGTGGCTGCTTTCCTTCACCCAGTAGATTTCCAAACTGCAATCTATTCACAACTCTTTTATTCCTGAACATATTCATTTCTAGATGCATCATAATTTTAGCTCTTCAGAGATTTAAAAAAGCACGATCTACAGGATGTAAATAATGAGTCGTATGGGCGAGTAAACAAAATGAAATTATGTGGATTTCTTATGCAAATTCCGGTAAATCTAGGTTGGTCGTATGGGAGGTATGTCCGTCTACTATTATTAATACCTTACTAGGAAATTTTTTGGAATAAATTGGGTCTTTAGCCAATCCATAAATATTTCACGATTCACATAAGCAGATAAAACTACCTTCTGCATTACAACATGCTATGACGTTTATAGTCTCTCCTTTCTCTAAAGGGCTTATACTGGGAACACTTTTAGAGCCTCTTGCGCTAGGACTTGACCAGCTCTTGTATTTAACTGTAAACCTTTCTCGTCAGCGTTGTATAAACGTCCAGGTTTGTCAAAAAGGCTTATGTTCTGTCACAACTTTTTGAAGGTTCGCGAAATGGGTTTCAACAGTTTCTCTTGACATTCCAACAGATCGTGCAATTGAAGTGTTCTCAGTTTTCCTGATTGGAATTTCAGGCCTTCGACGCAAAGATAACTCTAGCCATTTCTTGCCAGTTCTACCTAAAAATATCGATAGATACGTAGTGACATAATATATTTAATATTGAAACAAGTTTCAACAATTTATTACTTACCGTACTTTAGTTATTGTTGGTGCAAAACCCAATTTCTGGAGAGACAAAAACATAATGACTGAAAAACTTTTGTTTGATGTTATTAAAACAAAGTGTCAAATAAGTAGCTTAGTTTACCTCATGAAATTATTATTCACAAGTATCTAATACACGTACCGTAAAAACTATGTGTACTTTGCAAGGAAGAATTGAAATTGAAGAATTAGTCCACGAGAATAATAAACCTGCAAGAGCCACAGCTGAACTGTTTAGAGCTGCTCATTCCGAAAGAACTGTTATACATGAATATGTAACTGAATTATTGACAAGGTTTTTTGAATTAGGATCAGTTACCAATACAAACATCAACCACAAAGAGGCTATGCAAATTGTCGTTTCAAGACAAATCTCAAATTGTCAGTTTGAGTAAGTGTTTCTCGCAGCTGCGCTTTCACAATTTTGCATAAACACGAATTACATCGTTACAAAATGAAAATCCAGAAGCTATATGAAGACCATTTTGCCCACCCTCCCGAGAAAGACTTAACCCCTCTCATGAGTAAACAAGTCTATGAGAAACACAGAATTCCTTCTACCAACTAACAGCTCACCGAAAACATCAAACTCCCTGTCGTCAAACTTTTGTCTAACCAAACTCAAAATCAGGGGAATTCACCTCGAAAATTTACCTTTCAGAAGGAGCAATGGACCCTTCCAAGCAACTAAGAAATTCTCCTTGACGAACAACATTCTTCGATGCCAACCACAAGAAAACTGTACTTCTGGAAACAACTTTTATCATCAAACCATAGACTCTTCTAAAAAACTACATCATGCTACCGGAGACCCTTATATAACCGGAAAATTCTTGAACTCCTCCCAGTTACTACGACTTGTGCGTACGACACCTTGTATATTTATCACTAACAAGTTCCAATATAGTCATTGTTACAGCCTAGTGCTTTGCTGAATACAGGAATATAAAATGTTTCCCTTGATTGCATTAGTGAAAACGTAGCTTTATGTATATGCAGATAATTATATGAAATACGTAATATAAATGAGAAGATAATTAGAGCAGTCGGTTGTATTGTTGACAGACTCTGTTCAAATTATCAATCTGGTGAGAACGAATAAAAGTGTAGTACCTACCCCCTAATACAAACTAAATACCGTAGCTATCAAGCATCGTCTGTCAAAACAATGTGCAAGCAAGACAACTTTTCATTCGTTTCAGCGACGGTCGATCCGCTTACTACTGGAATAATTTCCACCAATAAAAAACACGTCAATTGTTTGAGTTTGCGGCAAATAAACACATTAACAGAATTAAACTCATTAAGAGGAAAGTGTTTAATCGGCATGTTTTATTTGTTAAAAACAGAAAAGAAACGATGTGGCCCGCATTATAAAACCCCTCGATTTCCAAAAGCTCTTTTCTGGGCCTCTAGGGTTATTTTTACATTGAATCTACAACGATGTTTTAAGGAATTCAGTAGCGTGACACTACACAAATCCTTTTTTGAACATTTCTCCTTTCTAGAATATGCAGTATTGGAGTCATTTAGGAGGTTATTCCACTCAAATCAAAACTGTTCAAAATCATATATCAACAAAAAATCGTATATCAACAAGCAAGTTGTTATTGGAATCATTAAGCAATTAAAAAAATCGGAAAATTTTGGTCTTTAAAACCTAGAAAGAACTTGCAAATAAAGTGTTGATTGGGGCAGTTGCAATACAAAAGATCAAAACAATTATATGCTGCAGAAAGGAAGTGAAGTGATCGAATCAATTAATTTCGCATACTCATACTGAGAAGACTTTGAACTACACATGAAGATAAACAGGCAGCATATGTGGTTCAGATGATAGGGCTACACACATCCACTCATTTGCAAGTTTAGTGGAATTTTGAGAATTGCGATAGTTCTCACCATATAAAATTCCTCGTAATCAGAAAACAGGAAATTGATCTAAATTTATCTTGGTAGGAAGTAAGATACTAAAAATTGAGGTTTATTGCTTTTTTTTTGGTGGCAAAAAGTATAACAGTTGGTGTTAAAATAACCATTTATTAATTTCCCACTTCTTACAAGAACCGAATCTAACAGAGTTAGTACGTACTGAAAAAAAGAACAGTTATATTATGGTGTTCTATATATACAGATAGTGTATAAATTTGAGTAGTTGTCATGATCTATCGGAATTTCAAAGATACCCTCAGGGAAAAGGTGATTGAATTCAGAAGGGTTATGAAATCATCATTTGTCGAGATGGTTAATATTCCATCATGAACAGAACCTAGATATGATTGTGTAAATTTCAACCGAAACATAGCAGTTCTCCATATTAGTTAAAAGTTTGCGAAGTTCCCCATTTCCCAAGATATGAAATAAGAACAAACATTTTCAAATAAATTCTGATGCTCATACAATAAACCGCCTAAGGATTATTCGTTTTGGAGCTGCTTTTTTATTGTTTCCACAAACATTGTAACAGGCCTAACATGTTCATTAATAATATAATTATTTCTTTTTGAATATTCAAATAACTGTTATAAATGAAACTTACTGTTTCTAGACTATTCCACAATATATTTTTTTTTTTTTTAAATTCTAAGAAATTTGACAATTGTTTCGATATTAAATATCATCGTCAGAATAATAATATCGACACAATTGTCAAATTTATTAGAATTCTTAACATTTTTCTTGAATATATTGTAGAATTATCGAGAAACAGTAAGTTCCATTCAAAACAGAAATATGAGTAGATTCCACGAAGTAAGGGTCGAGACAGTTAATATTCAAATAAATAAATAACTAGTTCCCATGGTGGCATCAATTGATTGGTATTCTACCAATAGATGTATTTATAAATTCCAATTGTAACGCTCAGTCTTTATTTCATAGTATACAGCGCCAATAGGCGAAGTGTCTGTATACTTCGAGGGATAGAAAATATCGCCAGATAAGTTTTTATCAATGTCCTCTATTTTTTCCATACTTTCCCATTTTTTTGTATACATACCATAAAAATCTTTATAAATTTTATGTATTTCACTGCACACACCAATAATACTACTGACCAATAATACACAAAATCTGCTTTGAATTATTTGAAAATTCTATAAATTACTTTTGATTTTGAATTTCATTTAAGACACCAATTTCCTAGCAACAGCTAATCAGAAATATTATCAAAATAGCTACTACCTATAGTATTTGTAGATATTTACAAAGTGTTTTAGAAAACTTTGTGGCGCCTAGGTTTTAGTTTTCGTTTAGTTTTAATAGCTCTGATCATATTCTCCTGTTAGGCTATTCTCTAATATTTAATCCAGGTTCCTAAGAACTCACAGATCAATAAAGACTGAGAAATAGTCAAGTTATCACCTTACGTGAATTAGAGCCTTCAGCCAATATAATATTAATTTTTTTCAAAATTCTAGATTCGTTACATATTTTGGCACCCAATGATAAATTCATTTCAAGGTCTCCAGCTAGTGTAAAACGCGGTTTTGTGAACGTGGGTGTAAAAAGACAAATTTTCATTTGAAAAATATTTCACGTACATGTTTATCATAAAAGTCTTTATATAAGATTAAAATTTGAACGCTATCAGTTGAACATTCCTGTTTTATTCATTTATTTTTTGCTGTAAGTACTGAACGAAACGGCCCATTCTGATATCAAAATGAATAAATTATTCGAGTACAGTCGTTTAAAACGTTGCCTTACAAGTATTCATAAGTGTTTATCATACCTAGAGTGAGTTATGGGAACGCATATGGTAATAGGACACCGCTAGACTGCTGAATTGCAATCTCACGGATTGTTTCCTCTATAACGTTTTTCATTATAACATTCAGATTTTATTTAGCTTCCTGGTTGTAAAGTTTCATTTTAGTTTGTAGAAATAAAAGTTATTTTTTAAAAAGTAGTTTATATTAACTACGAATTTAATTGGCGCAGTCAGTAGGATTGCAAATCGGTTCAACAAAAATCGTGACACCGGTCCGTATCTACGGTTTATTTGCAATCTCGAACTTTGTGTTATTTTTGTGGTTTTACGTTAAGTTCAAGAATCCAGTCCAGGGAAGAGGGACCACATCGCCCAGATCCTAGTGGAGAAGAATGAACATTTTCTTCATAGTACTGTATCAGAATACTCATAAAATAACATATCATGATGAAGTTGAAAATGAAATATCGAATATTCAAAATCCTAAATATCAAACATATCACTTGATAATACCGCCTAGAACTCAACAAAAAGTTAAAATACCAGTAAAAATGAAACAAGGCACCGGACTTTTAGAAAATAAAAAGTTTGCACCTCATATCGAGATGCCGGTCGCTATAGTAAATGTAGAAAATTACTTTGCTCTTACTACGATAATAAACTCTAACACTAAATCTGAAAAAATCGAATTTTTCGAACCAATCGATATTGAAATTTTAAATATAAACGAAATTAATTTCATAGAAAAAATGGAAACTGATCATGAAATAAGCGAAGAAACTGACCTTATTTTAAAAAAAAATTTGAAAAATATTGATCTAAATCATTGCAATCCAGAAGAAAAAGACGTTATCAAAAAATTATGTTATGATTATCGTGACATTTTTTATTGTGAAGAGATACCGCCCTCTTTCACTAATCAAATAAAACAAAAAATAAACCAAACAGACGATACCCCAATATTTACTAAGACATATCGTTACCCCGAAATTTATAAAGAAGAAGTCAAAACACAAATAGACAAAATTATTGATCAAGGTATTATTCAACCGTCCAATTCTCCGTATGCCTCGCTAATTTGGTTGTGCCGAAGAAAACAGACAAATCAAATAAAAAGAAATTCCGTTTAGTAATAGACTACCGCAAATTGAACGAAAAAACCATACCAGATAAATACCCATTACCAAACATTACGGAATTTTTGGACAAATTAGGCAAAAGTCAATATTTTAGTACTCTAGACCTAGCTAGCGGATTCTACCAAATCCAAATGCACGAAGTGGACATTCCGAAGACAGCATTTTCAACTCAAAACGGACATTGGGAATTTAAACGTATGCCAATGGGACTACGTTCATCCCCTTCTACCTCTCAAAGAGTTATGGACAACATTTTACGAGGTTTGAATAACGAAATATATTTAGTATACTTAGACGACATTGTACTCTACTCTACATCCTTGCTAGAACACGTAGAGAGTCTTAAAACCGTATTTGACCGATTAAGATGATCAAATTTCAAAATCCAACTTGATAAATCTGATTTTCTAAGAAAAGAAGTCGCGTACTTAGGGCATGTTATTACACCAGACGGAGTAAAGCCAAATCCTGACAAGATAAGTGCAATAAAAAATTATCCAATACCAAAAACTCAAAAGGAAATCAAAAGCTTTTTAGGACTATTAGGCTATTATAGACGATACATTAAAGATTTTGCTAAAATAACAAAACCGTTAACTTTATGTCTGAAGAAGAATGCTAAAGTCAAACACGATCAAAATTTTATCTCTGCTTTTAACACTTGTAAAAATCTATTAATCAATTCACCTATACTTCAGTATCCAGACTTTTCTAAGCCCTTTGTTTTAACCACGGACGCTTCAAACGTAGCATTAGGTGCAGTATTATCTCAAGGTCCAATTGGTTCGGATAGACCAATTGCATACGCTTCGAGAACCTTAAATAACTCTGAACAAAAATATAGTACTATTGAAAGAGAATTACTTGCCATAGTATGGGCATGTAAATACTTTAGACCATATCTGTACGGTAAACGATTTAAAATATATTGTGACCATCGTCCTTTAATTTGGCTATTTAATCTCAGAGAACCGAATTCAAAATTAATACGCTGGAGATTACGTTTGGAAGAATTTGACTATGAAATAATTTACAAAAAAGGTACTTTAAATTCAAATTGCGATGCACTTTCTAGAGTAGTTATTAACGCACTCGAAAATGATTCAATGATTAATAATCCTGACGAAATTACAGATCCTCATGAATTAGACCAATTTTCAAATGACCTTATGACGAACAAATAAATGACAATATAACCGATGCCAATTTGCAAAGAGCTGACACAATTGACACCGACTCAAATACACAACACACCACTTTTAATGAAACAACAAATGACGGTATACGAATATATGACGAAATAATTAATAATAAAGTTAATCAAATTATAGTCACACCGCATCCATATCCTAAATTAATAGTTGAACAGGAATCCTACGGAAATCATAAAATAATAAATGTTAAAATTCCGATCCAAAATAATGAAAATTTTATACTCGAATTTTTAAAAGACTACACAATTATGAAACGTTGTAACTGCATGTATTTTCACAATGATTCTCTTTATAACGATTTCAATAAAATATATTTCGAACACTTTTCGGAAAAAGGCCCAAAATTAATTAGATGCTTAAAACAAGTAAACACAATCAAGGAAAAGGAATAACAAGTAATGCTCATAAAACATCATCACGTTGGCAAAACTAACCATCGTGGTATTGTAGAAACGTATGTATATTTAAAACGGAACTATTATTGGAAAAATATGAAAACTACTATTACTGAATATATAAACTCGTGTGATATTTGTCAACGAACAAAATATGGCAGACATCCTCCATACGCACCTCTGGTAATAACTGAAACAGCATCAAATCCTTTTCAAATTGTTCACATAGATTTATTTCATTACAACAATAAAATATATTTAATTATTATTGACGCATTTTCAAAGTTCGCACAAGCATACCAAGTCGAAGGCAAAACGGCTATTCATGTAAGTAAAGCATTAATAAAATACTCGTACTTTTGTTCTTTTGGACTACCAGAAAAAATTATTCTTGACCATGGTACTGAATTTAATAATGATACTGTAAAAGAAATTTTAAATTTACATAAAATAAAAATACATTTTGGCACTGTAGGACATCACGAATCAAACAGTGTAGCAGAACGATTCAATTCCAGTCTAATAGAACATCTCAGAATTCTTAAAGAAATGCACCCCAATCAAGACGATTTAATTGACTATGCAATTTTAGGTTACAATAGCTCAATATATACTAGCACTAAATTTACCCCTTTCGAATTAACCTTCGGACACACTAATTCGCGAAATCCAAATGAAATTTTTATTCCCGCTGCAT
This sequence comes from Galeruca laticollis, assembly GCA_963921935.1. Classification (NCBI taxonomy): domain Eukaryota; kingdom Metazoa; phylum Arthropoda; class Insecta; order Coleoptera; family Chrysomelidae; genus Galeruca; species Galeruca laticollis. Next base: position 181,351,332 of record OY998176.1, read on the forward strand.
TTCACTCAGATTATGCTGAAAATCATAAGGAAAAACTTAAACATGTATATGAAAATGTAAAGGAAACAATAGAAAAACAAAAAGATAAAATTGTAGATAAGAATAACCAAAAAGGTAATACTAATACTGATTCTAAGTTAGGACAAATAGTGTTTGAGAAAAACTTTCGTTATCATAGTAAAAAAGATAATAAATTTATAGGACCTTATGCAATAACCGAAATTTTAGATAGGAACAAAGTAGAAATAACTTCTAAGAAAAATAAAAAAAGAGATAATACATATAAAGGAACTAAAACAATCTCCAACTGTTACAGGTTGTCTGTCCATCCACATCCATGAGGGATCAAACCACCCAAGACTCCATAACTTAAATAATAACCCCGGTCTTCTACCTTATAAATTAGGCAATGCTCAAAATAAAATTGATTTTTGGTCTTTTATTCAAACTTTCGACATTTCAGATATAGTATCCCATTTTGAAGCTGTACAAAATCACTTTAAAATAATTCAGAAAACATTTCCAAAGAATGAAGATAAATCCGTGTTAATCCATGAATTTGAAAGTATGTGCAACCTAATATTAAATTTAGAACAAAAAATACAAATCCAATTAAATCAGATAAATCCAGTTTTTAATATAAGAATCAAAAGAGGAATAATGAACGGTCTTGGCTCAATAATTAAATCTTTAACGGGCAATCTAGATCAAAACGATGCAGAAAAATATGATAAAGCAATTAACACACTTTCTGAGAATCAATCAAAATTGAAAAATATAGTCAATTCACAAATAACACTTCTTCAAAATTCTGTTAATATTTTTAAAAATAATACAAACACATTGGCACAAAATCAAAAAACTTTATTGAAACGAATAGAGGAAATTGAAACTTATTACGAACAAGAAAAAGGAAATTATCACCTCTATGTCACGGATACATTGGTTTCTCAAATCGCTCCAACTTATCAATTAATTCACAATATTCTAGAGAAAATCGAAGTTCCTATCACATAAATACAGTTCATAATTCAATAATTGAACCTAGAGAACTTTTAAATGAAATAATGATTGTAAATGAACAATTGAAATTCAATGAGCTTCCATTTGAACCAAAAATAGAAAATATTCTTTTATATGAAAAGGTCACAGAAGTAAAATGTTATACCAAGGGATACAAAATAGTATTTATCTTAGAAATTCCTATAGTAGAAAGCGAAACTTATAATTATTTCCACATATACTCATTGCCTGTACCCACACAAAACTCCTTCAAAGTAATTCTACCTCAAGCGAAATTCCTTATCCTTTCATCTGAACAGTACATTTGCTACCAGAAAGGACCCACTATCATCCAAGAAGAAATCCCATGTGAAATCCAGATGCTTCGCTACTTCAAGAACGTCTCATCATGCCAGCAGCTAACTGTTCGAATGCCTAAATTACGAATCCAAAAATTAGAGAAGAATAATTGGATTCTACTATCTCCTGAAATAAGTGTAGTTAATCAAAAGTGCGGATCTAACAAAGACAATTTTCCAATTCAGGGAACTTTTATTCTAGAACTTGACTCGGAGTGCGAAGTGGACATTGATGGTATTAAAATTAAACACTTTGAAAATTATCAAACCGAACTGAATCTAATAAACCTTCCAACTTTAACATTTTCAAGTGAAATAGCAAATTTTCAAATGGAACCAATCCAATTAAATTCTATCAATTTAGACGACTTTAAATATGTTCAAAGTACTTCAGACATTCAAAAACAAAAAATCGCTAACATTTCGTCTCCAATAATATCTGCGAATTTTAATATTTGGACTATTTTTATTTATTTCATCATATTAATAATTATTTTGTATTGGACTGTAAAATTCATTCTAAGAAGAAGAACCCGAAGAAGAAGCCAAGGCGAAGAAATCCAGAATGGTCCCCAAAATTTGGAACTCTGAAATTCAACAAATTTCTTGAATTTCTGTCTAATGGCGGAGGAGTTATGGGAACGCATATGGTAATAGGACACCGCTAGACTGCTGAATTGCAATCTCACGGATTGCTTTCTTTATAACGTTTTTCATTATAACATTCAGATTTTATTTAGCTTCCTGGTTGTAAAGTCTCATTTTAGTTTGTAGAAATAAAAGTTATTTTTTAAAAAGTAGTTTATATTAACTACGAATTTAATTAGTGCGAAGAAATGCAAATTATTGGCAGTTAATTGAGATCGAGTGAGGTTGAATTGTTAATCTTCGGGAAGCTGGGCGGTCGTTTCGATAAATTGCTGGTAGAGTAAGCAGGAGAGTGGTTACTATTGTCAGATGTTATCAGGAATGTCACTAAGACGGCCTAACATGAAGAACCTGAGGTTATTAGATCTACAAGATCGTTCCTCATCGACAAGGGCAATAGCAACTCAGTGATTTGCTGAACATGGAAGGGTCCTTGGAATATGAAGTGGTTGTAGACGGATAAGAATGTTTGGACTTTTTTCATACCGACCTCAGTTGATGTTACCTTTAAGTTTGGAACATCGAAGAAATCGACTTCAGTGGTGCCAAGAAGGACTTGTGCGGAATCAGAAATGGAAAACTGTCGTCTTTTGTGATGAATACCGGTTCTGCCGAGACATGCATGATGTTCGAGCGAGGCTGAGAAGAAAACGAGGGGAACGTAGTAACTCTTAATTTTCTGTTGAGTGGAATGTACATCGCACTGTTGGAGCTATAATATGAGGTGCCATTGCTTATGGGTGAAAGTTACCTTTGGTCTTCATCAGGAGCAATATGAATGAACATCGATACATTCAAGAAATATTGGAACCTCATCTGATTTCTTACCTCAGCACAGATCAAAATCCAACTTTTCAGCAAGATAATGCTCGGCCATATTTATCCAGACAAACTTTGGACTACTTCCACCAGACTCAAATTTATCTCCTAACTCGACCCCAAAGATCTCCGAATTTATCTCCAATTGAACTTGCGTGGGACATAATCGGTAGAAGGTTAAGAGATTTACAGCGTCCTCCTCAAACTGTGATGACTATTCGATATGAGATAGAGGTTACGTGGAATGTGATACCCCGGGAGGATACTGATCACTTGATTATGAGTATGCCCAGATTCATTGGGGAATATGTAAGAAATCGAGGAAATTCAACCCATTATTAAAGTTGGTTAGCACAAACTTAGATTATCCTCACCCGATCGGATCTCCCTGATGTGTATGCGAAAAATTACCGAAATTAAATACTTTTTACTGGGTGTTCGGGTTTCTATATCACTGAATATATTTTCGTGGTGAACAAATTTCATTTCAAACATCACGAAATCCCAAGTATTGAAAAAATATACACAAGTTCATTTTTTCTATACAACATTGAAAAACTCTGTGACAAACAAGCAATCTGATTGTATTTAAATGTCTTGCGTAAGAGTGTGAAGACTTATCATGAAACATGCAAAATAAACTGCGTTTACATATATGAAAACTACATTTGGGGACTCAAAACGATATATACCACAATATGAGGTGAAAACTAAATGAACAAAGGCCTAGAGTTTTGAGAGGTAACAATTGGTTCTCAAGAAATTAAAATAGACGCATAAACGCAGAGATGTCAATAAAGTTAGATAAAAATTTTCCAAGTGCGAAAAACGAAAGATGTAGTGAGACTTCTTGATAATAGAAATAGTTACATGAAATGTAGATATAGCTAAGTTTTATAACCCTTTGCTGGGAGACAATTAGAATGCCACTGTTAAAGGTTGTATACATGGAAGAATTAGGTATTAATTGATTATTTGCCGCTGAATATCTTTCTGAGTATAAAGACTGTATTCTCAATTTTGTGAATTGAGAATAAATCTTGTGATTCCTGAGCTTAAAAGTAGTTTTCTGGTATGTGGGCTGGCAAAAGGAGTAGGAGTTTCCGAATGGAAACTTATTTCTCTTCATGGAAGCATCTGTTACGATGAGATAATATCTAAGAAATTTTCTTGTCATGCCCATAAATTACATATTTCATATTTGAAATAATTAGTAGAATAGTATATCACATTACACAAGCAGATTGTTTGGAATTTGTGCACTGCGCGTTATCATGATGCTCACTGCAGAAAACCACAATGCACTAGTTTTTGACTTGAAGTGTCTCGAAGATAATTCCAAATACTTATATTATCGGAGGAGGTTAGAAAAATGAAGGAAAATGATTTTTGACGATCTGGTGAAGTTTACCTGTGAATCCGGTATACAAATAAACCTTACATCTTATTTACAAGTTCAAAAATATTTTTCCAGCTTTTATTCTGCTGCTCCATCAGAGATCCTCTTTAGACTATACTCGTATATGCAGGTGTTTGTCGAATTACCTAATCCTTATATAATGTAGAAGTAAGTGGTAAACATTTGTGTCAACTACTGCAAGCGGCTAGAATGTCTGATGTGTGGATGCGATATGTTCGTTTTTTAAAATGGGTAACAAAAGTGCATACCGTATACTGCCTTCTGGTTCGATTAGCGTATAACTGTGTTCAATTTGGAAATTATGTCATTTGTATCAACCTGTTAAGAAAGTAATAAGAAATCAAACATCCAATGTATACAAAAACTTCTGTTATGAATTAAAATGTGATATAAATTCGGAATTTAAATAAGACAACCATCTCTTATTAAAGGTATGAATAATTTGAAGGTTTGAAAGTGAAATGTTACTACAAGAATACGATAACAAAGCTGAAATAATTGGGGATCGCGTCTTTGTAGGAAATTACCGTGTGCCATACTCTATATTTATTTCTTGATTCGCAGACTTTCCATTTAAGTCAAATTAGCAAAATCAGTTGAGAATTATCTCCAAGGAGAGACCATTGGGATTTCTAACATGCAATGTTAATAGGAGGAGAATTACACTTTGAAACTGGTTTTCAGAAGTAATTTAGTTTTTGAGCAGGTAAATGAAGAGAAATGCAATAATTATAGGTAACTCAATGGGTTATTCGAGCTATCGTATTTTTCTATGAAATTTGGATAATATGTTACTATTAAGAAAAAAATTACCGTTATATATGGAACTTACTATTTCAAAATAATCCCACGATATGACGAAAAACTGATGAAAATTTTAAGATATTATGAAATATCATCGACAGAATGACAGAAGTTACATTCCTTGTGAAGCCTACATGATGATTCATGATTATTTTTTATTAGACCAAGAAGTTACCTAACTTGTGACTTACTCAATAAATATATGAATAGAAAAAAGAAGAAGACATAATATCACAAATATTAAAGCTTAAATAGAAATAGTCCTATGGGTATATCCTAGATATTTTTTCCCATTTATGAGCAGTATAACTGTGCAATGATATAGGAAACCAAGTAAAACTATTATCAGTTGGTCCAACCAAAAATAGTTATCAAACATCAGGTAGGCACACATGAATTGTAACTTTTGTCATTCTGATGATAATATTTCATAATATCGAGACAATTGTCAATGTCTTGAGTTTTTATAATTTTTTCATTATATTGTGAATTATTTAGAAACAGCTTCATTTATAAGGGTAACATGAGTAGATTCTACACAGTAATGGTAGAGTATTAAATCTCAAGTATTTTTATCTACAAATTCGACTTTAGAATTTAACAAAAAACTATTTAACAAAAAACTTGATAGGTATTTCGAGGAACTTTCAAGATCTGCCTTATTGGAACGTATTGAACTAGCAAGGTGGGTGAGCAATACATTATATTTTGATTGTCACATTTTTTAAGTTCAATAAAGAAATATTGCTTAGTTTAAGGAAAGCAAGTAGTTTAGATAGTTTATACGTAAATAAATGCAATAATATTGATGCTTGTCTTCCAATTGTACTGCGCTAGGGATTGTTGTAAACGAAATTCACGGAAATGCAGTTGATTCTGAAACGTATACTAATTATTGCAGATACATTGTTAGTAATGTCTTGAAGAGAGATTTAGCGGTTACAAAGTCTGTTTCTATATTGAAATTTGTTACTTCTTTTGCTGTCATAAACACTAGACCCACAGAAAGTGAAAAAATTAATAAAAACAAATGGAATCCACAAATTATACATTGTCAATCTTAATAGCTATTATGATCGGTGAAAATTCTCAATGTGATATTGTGTGATAGGAGTGAAAGCTTTTTCAATTGGATTACTCGGACGTAATGATTTGACATTTGAAGTAGCTTAAGTATCTGTTCCTCCAATTCTGATTTTTGTCGAGAGGGTCTCTTCTATATGACTTTCATGATAACAGTTAGTTGGAAGTATTTTCTCCAAAACTTCCCCTTTTCAGAAGAAATAACCAAAACGTTGCGAATCACTAACCTTCCCTGACAATCTTTATTTTTTATACATTCAAAGTAATTATTGGATATTCTGGGTAACTTCTAGGTCACCTCTTCAATTTATAATTTTTCTCATATAATCCGCTGATATGTTCGACCAATATTAATACCTAAAGTTCGTTCGCATCATGCAGTTCGTATGTAGCGAATGGTTACAGATGCATGTGGTGTATTTATAATAGAGTAATTCTTCTAATTACACAAGCCTCGATCATTCATTTTTTCTGTGCTCTGCTTGTATGTTCCTAAAATGGATAAGAAAATGTGCAATGAAATTTCATAAGAAAACCTCGACGCACTTGAAATGTTGGCCTCAACCAAATCTACTCGAGATATAAGAAATGCTCAATAGTTCTTCACAGAAGGCCAAAAAAATTTCAATCAATCTGCCTGAGTGGGCTATTTCGAAATCCTCCCGTTGCGATATACTTGTAATAATTGTTCACACTCTTAATTTGAAACGCTAATATAATTCTTCTCTACAACAGAATGAGCTTTTTTTGAACATGTTCACATAAACGCCATCATCATTCTGTATATAAATGAAGTCTTTCATATCCGGCATATTTATACTTGTTTTAGCATCAACATAGAGTTTCATAACCTTTACTTCAATTCCATCAGAGAGAGGTCGACTATAAAAATAAAGTAAGTTTAGCTATTCAGGATCAAATTAAGTTTGATTTACCTGGCTTTGAATTTGACGATGATAATATTCCACGTCGCTCTCAGAGAGACTTTCAGACTTCTATCAGATCTTTTGTTGCTACCATAGCATCAGGACCCCTATGCACATTCCAATCCGATGGTGTTACAGTAAAATTCGGAATTTCTCATTCCTTGTTGCTTTTTCCACCATAAAATTCTATCAAGAAAATATGTGAAACATGAGAGCAAAGGTGTTGAACATTGAACATTCAACACCTCTGCTCTCATGTTTCACATCTTTTCTTGGTTGTTCCGTACCGATGACGGCTAATGAGCTAGAAACATGCATGTCTACGGTTACCACTTTTTTCAGTAGCCCCTTCTTCTATTTGCGTGCAATACCCACTAATCAATTAGTTGCTTATTGTTCATATGTCACGCACTATTTGTACATTTTGTTATTATTTCATTGATCTGGGTCGGAAGTTTCAGACGGGAGTGTTATATGCACCTCCGTGTCTATGTTGGTTGTTGTCTCGAATAATCGAGATCTTCTAATATTACTGACACAAATGTTGTGTTTGACTATCCTGCTGAATTCTGTTATATTTTCTCATGATTCATTCAACACCTTTGCTCTCATGTTTCACATCTTTTCTTGGTTGTACCGTACCGATGACGACTAATGAGCTAGAAACATGCATATCTGCGATTACCACTTTTTTCAGTAGCCCCTTCTTCTATGTGCGTGCAATACCCACTAATCAATTCGTTGCTTATTGTTCATATGTCACGCACTATTCGTACATCTTGTTTATATATATATATATATATATATATATATATATATATATATATATATATATATATATACATATATATATATATATATATATATATATATATATAGCAAAAAAGCGATAAACGCCTATGATCATTGCTGATCAATTAAGACACAAAAGGACAAATACTATTGAGGTTAGCAGCAAAAGGAAAAGTATACTATTCTCAGATTTCCAAGCTTTCGCAAATATTTATTTGCATCTTCAGGGAACTACAAAGACAGAGAAAAAACATAAATTACAAAACAGTCCGCTACAACAGTTTCATAACTCACGCTAATTTAGAATGTATCCTTGATCTTAACATAAGGACAATCGTTAAACAGTTAAGGAAGGAAAAAGAACCTGTCCTTATTCTGTTTTCAAATTTAGATACAATTTAAAATAGATCCATGTGCTTGTGTGAATTCTCGCTGTTTTAATGTTTCAACCTTTTAATGATTTTAAAATATTGTAATACGAGTGAGGGTTAAAACAATTTATTTACAAACAATTCAACGAACTAAACAGCAACTAAAAAGGATATTTACATGGACAAACTCTTTACTTTGAAATCTTTTTTAAAACGTCACTTTTTTTTGACTTCCCAAAATTCCCCCAGCCATCCTCTCTCCATTTCTTGTCAGTCCTCCTCCTTCTGTCAGCCTTTGTCAACTTCTCTATTCTAGGTTATGTCGCTGTCATATGTCCGAGGCCTGTTACTATGTAGCTATTCCGTTACACTGCCCCCTTCCTTAGATGCATTACTCCTGGAATGCCTTTACCATCTTCGGATTTGTGGGTGTAACCGCAGTCGGTTCCGTTCCGTAGACCTTCATGAAGTCTTCGAACTTGGAATGCTCTTCGCCCAGTAGTTGTTGTACTTGCACACCTTCATCGTGGTCCCCGGCATATGATGCTAGCCGATCAGAATGGACTACAATGGGCTTTCCTCTAGGAGTTTTAAAGATTCGATAAATAACATCGTTGATCTTCTTTTTAATGACATATGGACCCTCCCAGTTCTTTTGTAATTTTGGACATAACCTTCGCCTTCTTCGTGGATTGTGAAGCCAGACGAGATCACCTTCTTTGTAACACGATTCTTCAGCTCGGCTATCGTAGTACTTCTTCATTCGGTTGCTGGCTAATTGCAGGTTAGTACGAACCAGTTTATGGGTGTCTTCCATATTCCTCCGGAGATTGGATACATAATCATCTCCGGCGATATCTTCACCAGGCTTGCAACCAAACACCAGGTCACATGGAAGTTTTATTTCTTGACCGAAAAGGACTTTCGTCGGTGTCTGCCCTGAAGACTCATTCACAGCTGATTGGTATGCCATCAAGAAGAATGGAATATGTTCGTCCCAGTCCCGCTGATGATCAGAGACGACCTTCGACAAATGCTTGACTAGAGTCCGGTTCATGCGTTCCACCATTCCATCGGACTGTGGACGTATTGCCGTTGTTCTAGTCTTTCGGATCCCCAACTTCTGGCAAAACTCTTGGAATAGCTTGCTTTCAAAGTTTCTTCCCTGATCCGAATGTAGTTCCAAGGGCACTCCGAACCGACTGATGAATTCCTTCACCAGGACGTCGGCTATGGTAGCGGCTTCTTGATTGGCAACTGCATATGCTTCTACCCACTTGGTGAAGTAGTCCATGATGATGACGATGTACTTCATACCCGCTTCGCTTTCTGGTAGTGGTCCCATCACATCTATGGCGACTCTCTCGAATGGGTTCCCCACGATGTACTGCTGCATACCAGCCCTCTTCTTACGGTGTGGTCCGCTGCTTGCAGCACAGGTGGTTTTCGGCACCAATATCTTACATCCTCGGAACAGTTCACCCAGTAGAATCGTTCCCGTACCTTCTGCAAGGTCTTCTTCACACCCAGGTGTCCTCCGGACGGTCCATCATGAAGATGTCGTAATACTTCAGAGACACAAGTCCTAGGAACCAATAGTTGTTTCTTGGATTCGGTGCCCTCGTTATTCTCGATGATTCTTTTCAGCAAACCGTCCTCAATAATCAGAGAATTCCACAGTGCCCAGTATGACTTCAAAATCGGCGAAGATGACGATACTTCTTGCCAAGTCGGTCGACGACCTGACACCAATTGTAATACGAGTGAGGGTTAAAACAATTTATTTACAAACAATTCAACGAACTAAACAGCAACTAAAAAGGATATTTACATGGACAAACTCTTTACTTTGAAATCTTTTTTAAAACGTCACTTTTTTTTGACTTCCCAAAATTCCCCCAGCCATCCTCTCTCCATTTCTTGTCAGTCCTCCTCCTTCTGTCAGCCTTTGTCAACTTCTCTATTCTAGGTTATGTCGCTGTCATTTGTCCGAGGCCTGTTACTATGTAGCTATTCCGTTACAATATTTTAATATGTGACTGTAAGTGTTTGTAATGCAATCTGGACTTGTTTCTCTCTTCAATTTTAACTGTTTAACGATTGTCCTTATGTTAAGATCAAGGATACATTCTAAATTAGCGTAAGTTATGAAACTGTTGTAGCGGACTGTTTTTGTAATTTATGTTTTTTCTCTGTCTTTGTAGTTCCCTGAAGATGTAAATAAATATTTGCGAAAACTTGGAAATCTAAGAATAGTACACTTTTCCTTTTGCTGCTAACCTCAATAGTATTTGTCCTTTTGTATATATATATATATATATATATATATATATATATATATATATATATATATATATATTTATATATAATTCTAAATTTTTTTTACCCATAAACTAAATATCGTGTATATGACTTGACATTTCGCTCCTTGTTTGGCGCTTTTTCGAAAAAAATGTATTTGTTGTCTCGATGGAATAAAATATTTACAATTAATTAATATAGAATTTGGAATGTGTTTGAAAGCGACACATTTGCTGATAAAATGATAGAGGTATATACCATCAGAATTAAATTCAGGATATACGATCGAATCAAATCAAAAGTTAGTAGTATTTTTTTTGGATGTATGTATTTTAGTTAATAAATCCATTACATAATTAAATTATGGTAGATTTAACTTATCCATTTCTTTGATTGTTAATATGTGATAATTAAAGTCCTCTGCTACTATTTTTGTATTATTGAAGTCAAACTCATGCTTTTCAGTTGTTTCGTGTTTATGTAGGGCGGTGGACGCATTTTTGTGTAGTTGTGACCATCTAGACGATTTTCTAGATGTTGTGTGGTCATACTCATATATTTTTTCGGACATTATGAACATGGTACGGAATATACTACGTTAGATTTTTTTTTTGGTTCCAATTTGGCTTCAAAGTTTAGTGAACTATGGTAATTGAGTATTTTGAGTTTTGTGACATACGTTAATGTTGTGTTTGTATAAAACAAATTTTAGTTTTTCTGAGAGGTGGTTTATATATGGTATTGATATTTATCTGGAGATAAACCCAGAAAAAACTAAATATATATTAGTCAGCAGGGAAACAACAGAGAGTATGAAAGAAATCACAGTACAGAACCACAAGTTTAAAAAAGTAGCAAACTTCAAATACTTAGGCGTTGCGATAAACGAGAAGAACGACAGAAGTATAGAGGTGGCAGAAAGGGTAGAATCAAGAAACAGAGCATACTGGAAATACAGCAAATTTCTTAAAGATAAACATATAACCCAGAACACCAAATTGAAACTGTATAAAGCCGCTATCAAACCAACAATGACATATGCCGCAGAGACAATCTCCTTGACAAATAAAAACGAAAAAACTTTAAGGAGGGCCGTAAGGAAAATATTGAGGAAATTTTTTGGACCAGTCAGAACAGAAGAGGGCGACTTCAGATCTATGATGAACCATGAAAATAGACAAAAAATGGAAGCACAGGATGTTGTAATGTTCATAAAAGCCCAACGATTAAAATGGTACGGGCATGTGCTTATAAGGGAGCCGACAACAATAATAAGAAGAATGAGTAATTGGATACCACAAGTAGCAAGGCCAAAAGGAAGACCGAAGACAAGATGGGAAGATCACGTTACGGAAGATAGGAAAAAATTGGATATAAGAGATTGGAGAACAGATATAAAGGACCGGAAAAAATGGAAAAAGATAACAGAAGAAGCAAAAAGACATGACACTCTATAGGAAAACAAACAAGAAAAACGCGGGGTGACTCCCCGAAAATAAAGAAGTCTAAGAACTCAAAAGAGCGGCCAACACTCTGACAAGAGTAAATAGCCTATATACAGTGCTATTCAAAAGTCCCCTTCCCCCCTCGTATCTTTTGAACGGCTACACTTACATCAATAAAATTTGGAGGGTGAAAATAAAGTGTTGTAAACTTTTCTACGAATGGTGACAGGTGACGTAATAGTAATAGATGACGTCACAGTGCCACTCTGGCCAATAATTTTAGATAGGACCTTATGGCAAGTGATATCTCGTTTGAAAGGCATTGACATTGGCAACATAGCCATATTAATTTTGTTTGGCTTTAAATTAATTTCGACGGATAAATTAAATAAATACCAAAATTAGTATTTCACATTCAAATATTGAAGATTTTTCAGTCCGCCTCTGGTTATTTGTCAAAAAAATGGACGTTTTTGATTTAATAGTATTTGTTGCTTTGCAAAGATTTTCTAAATAGCTTAAATATTTAATTTTATTATTGTTTAACGAGACGTTTAAGAGTTTACATAGGCAAAATGGTACGTTAATTCTTGAAATTCTGGAAGATAATCAAGATGAATTCGGGCATCTGGAAATAACATTTCAACAAGATGGTGCTCTTGCACATTATTATGGTGCAGTAAGACGTTACCTGGATGAAGAATATCGAGGTAGATGGATCGGCCGGCGAGGTCCTATAGAATAGGCACCTCGGTCACCAGATCTGACACCATTAGATTTTTTTCTATGGGGGTACTTGAAATCCAAGGTTTATACTACGGCACCAGATAGCATTGACGTTTTGAAAGAAAGAATTACTGAAGAATGCAATGCTATTTCAGCTGACACATTCGAACCAGTACGACAAGAGTTTACTAATAGGATGTATTACTGTCAGGAAGTAGACGGAGCACATTTCAAACACTTTCTATAAGAATCCATTGTTGATATTTGATTAATTAAATTTAAAAAAATAATTTCAATAATTTTGGTATTTATTTAATTCATCCGTCAAAATTAATTTAAACCCAAACAAAATTAATATGGCTATGTTGCCAATGTCAATGTCTCTCAAACGAGATATCACTTGCCGTGAGGTCCTATTTAAAATTATTGACCAGAGTGGCACTGTGACGTCATCTATTATTATTACGTCACCTGTCACCATTTGTAGAGAAGTTTACAACACTTTTTTTCACCCTCCAAATTTTATCAATGTAAGTGTAGCCGTTCAAAAGATACGAGGGGGGGAGGGGACTTTTGAATAGCACTATATATATGTACCTGTTTTGCTTTATCTGAATTTGTGTTATGGTTATTTTTGTTATCATTGTAAAATTTGTACGTCCGTTGTTTAAATATTCGTTCTATGTTTTTTATTGGGTAGTGATTGTTTTTAGGGTGTTTTTGACATGTTTTAGGATTTCTTAACGGTATTCTTGAGAAGTAAGTTTTAGAGCTATATCTGTTAATCCAATAATTACACTGTTTTTTGCGCATTGGAATGATTAGAATTGTTCTGTAGATATCGGCTGGACCATGTCTCTTTTGGATAAAGTTTGATTTTTATTTTTTTGTAATTAGTTCGAATTAATCTCATGTCTAGAAACTTTATTGTACTGTTCTTCTCTGTTTCGACGGTAAATTGAGGTCTTGGATGATAACTATTGAAAGAATTTAGAGTGTTATCAATTTTATTTGATGGGATAGCAGCTATGCATTCATCAGCAAATCGTTTAAAAAATCATACATTGGAATCTAAACTTCCTAGTACGTTTTCTTCAAGATGTTTCATTATTAACTGTGCTAAGGTTGAGGAGATGGAACCCATTGTACAACCATCCAATTGTTGATAAAAATGGACTTGGTATTGATAGTAAATATTATTTTGTATTAGTAATAATTTTTCTATGAATTCATTGCATTGCAGAGTTGTGTGTTCTCTTAGTAAGTTCCATTTTGCTTTTAAAATATTTGTTATCAATTTATTTGGCATGTTAGTGTACATTGAGAAAACATCTAGTGATATAATTTAAAAATTGTGTGGTATATTTATGGTATCTATAAAATGAATTTTTAATGTAGTAATTATGTTCTCCGGTTATATTTGATAGACATTCTGAGAGGTATTTAGATAGATTATAAAAGGGGGATTGGATATATGAAACTTTTGGTCGTAAGGGTATATTTGATTTGTGAAGTCTTGGTAGACCATCTTTGGTGCTAAAGCATTGTTAATTTGTAGTTTTTTAATATCAGATTTACTAATATAATTATTAATCAGTATTCTTGAATTTATTTATTAATTTTATCTTGAAAATTTTTTGTTTGATCAGATCTAAGTGGTTTATAAACAGTTTTATTGCTTTTTTCAGGTTGTAGTATTGTTATTTGTGGGTTGTGTTTAATGGATTGTTTCAATTCATCGTTTTTGTATAGTACTTTATAATTTATTTTCCTTAGCTTTTTTATGATAGAGTTTGATTTTATAATTAAATAAGAAATTGACTGAATCTGCTCTAATTTCGTTATTTACGTATTTTGTTTCAAAAATTGCTGTTTCTATACAGGCTATGTATTACGAATAAGGTAATTAAAGCTTCTTGTTAATGGGTAGAGCAACATTTTTTCATAGCGCTTAAACTTCAGCTATATCATTAGGTATGTCAGTGTTAGACATATTTTTCAGCCATTGAGATGTATTAATATTTATTTCATTTTGTGGTGTTATTTTTTTTATGTTCTTTTCTTTGACACGCTCGCTATCAAGGGGGCTAGGAAAAATCTTCCTCGTAGATCACGTTATTTCAAGTAGTTATTTGTGATGATATTTATGTTTAATAATATACGTGTGATTGTATTACGGAAAATATAAGGATCAATCCTTATTTTTTAACTGTCACACATGTGTGAATGATTTACTAAAATGGACCATAAGTCACATATGTGTGACATAAGAAATAAACCAAAATACTTAGAAAAAATGTATATGAACGTCTACTTGTTATTCTTTTAAACAATTTTCTATGCATAATCCGATGAGTTTACTAGATTCCTTACATATTTCGCAAAAATGCCAAAATGCACTTCTCTTCTTTTTTGCTGAACATACACGACGTCTTCGTCTCTTTGCGAGTTTTACTGGAAAATGCTGACTGAGGTTGATGGTTGATGGACGAGCCATTGCTACATTTCCGACTTCTGAAAGAAAGGCTGCTGCCACTTCATTTCTGAACTGTAGGTATGTTTTTTTATTGTCATGAACTCCTTTGTTCATCCAACATGAATTACAAATTGACAAGTGAAATAAATGGAAAAATCTTTTCAAATACCAACGTACCGACTTACGAGGTGTAGAATAATATGCCAACATCTGGTCACCTCTGTCGATTCCTGACATATATCTGTTGTAGTTGGCTGCAGCTTGTCGCTGCGCTTTAAAACTGTCCCTGTGCTTTAAAAACATGAATATTGTTGTATTATAATTATCACAACGGCAACATTTTAAGAGAGTTCACAGTCCGCTCACTGACGCATGCTTGTTAAGAAAAATTGAAGGACGTCAAAATAGAAAACGATTCACGTTGATTGTTATCGATTGTCATGTTCACGTTGTTTTTATAAGAATAAAGTTATATTCCAATTTATCACTTATTTCCATAAAATTAAAAATCCAGAACCAGCTATCGACAAAATGGCCCTTCGAGCCGGATGGAAAAGTGATATAGAAACTAGAAAACAGGAGTGAGTACCTATCATTTCACATTCCTAACATCCTAACCTTACTTATTCCTTTATTGCATGCTCGATCCGTGGTAAAATACTTATTAGATTCAACTCGTGCTAGATAATATAGTTACCAATACAAAGATTTTTCTCGTATTTTAGTTTTATCATGTACCTATTTCAAGATATTTTACAAGGAAATTACTCGTACTTTAGTTTATCACGTAGACATTTTCAGAATCATTTGACAAAGGTTTTCTCGTCATTAGGTTTCTTAACGTATTTAAACGTTTTTTATAACGTTGATTACAAATATTAAATAGTCTCGTATATTAAAGCTTCAAGAGTTGTCACGTTTTCTCGTATTCAAAGACATTTCAACTGTCAATAAATTTCACACATTTAAACAGTTTTTTCTACTATTTATAAAATAAAATGTCTGATGAAGAAGAAATTAATACAGTTGAAATTCGAAAGCAAGATGAGTTGAGAGAATTGAAACATGAACGCGGTATACTGAAATCAAAATTAACACGATTTGAAGCGTTTATAAGAGTACCCGAAAATTATGTCAAACTGGCGCAAGTCGAAACAATATTGAAAGGTATGGAAACGGATTTTCAAAATTTTAACACGGTGCAATCTCGATTAGAATATTTAGAGCCAATAGAACACAGCTGATTCCTTCATTTTTACGATTTCTCTTACATTCGTAGTTTCTTCCATAGATGCCATATATCTGGAAGAAATGGTCAATACTTCCCTCTCGTCTTCTCATTTTTGGACAAGTACACTTCCGCTGCGCTGAAAGAGAGTTTCTCCCTTTTTCAAATTCTTGGTCACAACATCTACTGGACTTTTTTTCCGGTTTTAGCGAAGAGTACCAGCAACGTGGGTTTGTTGGTTGTAGAGAGATTTAGGCAAAGCAGCACTGTTATAGTAATTGTCCATGTAAATTGTATTACCTTTTCCCAAATAGTTTTTTCCAGGTCATTTACAGTCGAAGCAGCATGACCTAGCTCATTTGTCACTGTCCCTTTTCCAGTATAAACTATCGTATTTAGAATAGAACCGTTGGGCGTGAAAAGTTCGTATAGCTTTATTCCATATTTTGCTGTTTTATATGCAATATACAGCCTAGCAACCAGGCGACCTCTCCACAAGAGTAGAGCTTCATCTAGTGACAAATTTTCACCTGGGCTGTAAATATTTCCAATATTGCTCAAAATATGATTCAAAACTTGATCAATCTTATGTAATCTATGAGTAGTAGGGTCTGCTGCATCATAAAAACAGAGGCACCGAAGTATATTTTCGAAAAGTGTTCTTGATATGACTTTACCAAATTAAGGATGCTCATAAAGAAAATGTCTGCTCCAATACAGTTTTATACTTGGCGTCTATATATTACCCATTACCGTACAGAGAGCAAAACATTTTTTAGCTCTTCAGATGTGAGCGTTGACCACCTTTTCATATTTGAATGACGCCTCAGGTTCATCAACGAAGTAGCTCTAGCATTCGTCCAGTCTTTGATTTTATCAATAAGCAGATTGTCAAATATAAGCAAAAAAATGTACAGGTTCAAAATTTGCAAGAATATCTATTTTTATACCATCTTGTCCCAGGAAACTATGTAAAATTGGTTCCTCATCAATATCTATCCATTGATCGTCGTTATCTCCTTGTTCGTCATTATCTCCTTGTTCATCATTATCTCTTTGTTCATCATTATTTAGGTTCATGTCTTCATTTTCTACCGAACTGTAGCCTTCTTCCGTACTGGATAGATGATAGCTACTACCTGAGTCTTTAAATGGTTCATCTACATCCATATTATCATCATAGTCCAAATCACCGATGCGTTCAGCTTCTGCATTTAGTTCTGCCACTTACAATGGTCTTTTACGATTTTGGCTATCTAAAAGCATATAATCCGCATTTAGTGATATTTAGAACTAATTTATGTACATACATACCTTTTTTAATTTTATCCTTAAATATAAAATGAGATTATACCGAAAACACGTGTTTATTAGAAAACATAACCTAAAATACTTCGGAAGCCCAGACCACGCGTCACTAGTGTGTACCGGTCCCTTCCACATACTAAGATGTGTTCACATTAACGCTAATATAGAGGACCAGTATTACAATTTAAATTGAAACTAAGTAGACGGGCGTCTCAGATATGGGACGGCAGTCTCACAGAAATATTGGCCATCACAAATGTATGACGCGTGGTACCGAACGAGTTAATTATGTTGAATTGTTTTTCATATTTATTTTTTATAAATTTATAAAAGTGACCAAATTGCCTTTAGGCAGAATAGTATTCATATTGTTAGTTTCATTTTGGATTTATTAACTCTAACTTTTCCATGCTGTATCAGTTATGAGTAAGTTCATAATTTTTTATTTCCTGTGGCTTTTATATTATTATTATTATTTGAATCATCTTATTTATAACCTTAACCCAATACCATAAATTTAGAAATTTTCGAATTGATTAACTTGCAATTTGGAATATTAAGTGTATAATATAATCAGTGCTTTCCAGAAAATACCACATATACCGTATTTAAACATAAATTGTTATGAGCATTGCGAATATTAAGTGTTCAGGTTTGATGTATATTTAACAATCTCCCATGTACATTCAAAACGTCTACCAGAATAAAAACTGAAAATTTAAATCAAAGAAGATATAGTTCCCCATAATTGAACAGAGTTTTTTTCAAGGTACTGCTAGATAATTGATTCCACAATAAAAAATAAGGCATATCAGATTCTTTAAAGGAAATAGTAAGGACAATTTATGATTAAGTTAAATTTCGCTATCGACTATAAAATAATTTTTCTGGCTTAAACCTTTTGTATCTTCCTGTCCTTTCGTGTGTCCAGATTCCATATGAAAAATTATTGTACAAATGGATTATTATATCTCAGAACTGGATGTACTGAGTTCCCAAAAAATATGATAATATACAAACAACCGTTCTTTCATTTCCATCATATTGACGATCATTGTTGGCAATTGTTGATCGTCATATATTCTTGATTTAACTCAAACTTTTATGTAAAAGGCCACAAATATTGTTCATAAAAGCTCTTAGAGATTCGAAAAATATCAGTCGCTTATGATCGATATTATGAAATGTGTTCTAAAAGAGACTGCCGAAAACTTATATTGGAAAGATAATCCTTGATAACATATTAAGCGAGATTTTAATATCTGAAAAATGGTGGTGTAACTATTTATTCCTTCACTAGTACGATGGTGGATTCGTATAGTATGTGAAGGAATGAAAAAACAGAAGCCCAGCAAAGATCGGTATCAGTTTCTCTGGAAAATGTTATTCATGACTAACAAAAAGCCTCTGGAAAAATTAGAAAAACCTTTCAATGTACATCCACGCTAGATTATTATATTCAGTGTCCACTAAAATTATCCATGGTATCCCTTGTGTATGGCCAAAGAATCTTCATATATCAAAATATTTAACACTTTCAAACAATCTCTTACAAATATATTGAACAATTCATTACGTAAAACATCTACGAACTATGAAACTAATATCATGTAGATACTTTTTTTTTGGTTCAGGAAACATCCTTTTAATTTTACAGGTAACTTTTCTCCCAGTATAATCCTTGATTTTATATTCGGAGTGTACTCCAATCTAGAGTTTTTGACAGTAGTTCAGTAAGTCACGTAATAGAAATCGTATAGATAGAGATTTGTGTTTACTGGAAATCTCATTATTCTTTCCTTTCTTTCACAAATCGCCTAACATGTCGAGCTTTAATTATAAGACGGATTCAGTTTTGTTTTAGAAGCCCTTCCTTTCCCAAGTTTTTTAGTATTTATATCACTTAAAGTTTATTATTTATATCTTGATGGGTATAAACCACTTTGTATATGAATACCTATTTTTGATGATTTGTAAAGTAGCTGTTTCACAATGATTCTCCCCCCTCATAATAAAAAGACTGTTTTCTACACAATTTCAGAATTCAGTTCATTGAAATTACTTATTTTATGATATACCTATTTCCTAGGAATTTATCTACGACATTCGATATCCAATCGAACATTTTGTTGTGATTTTGAAGTCCTTTCCATTCCACATGTCATGGACTACAAAAATGCTTTGTTGGATCTTTTAATCCGATAAATCCTTGAATTCATCAGATAGGAAGGTATTCAGATCAGGTAACATATTCAACCAATTCTTCTTCCCAATTACATTTGAAGTAAAAGTAGCAGAATTTAAAGCTGATTAACTAGGGCCTTCCTCACAAAAGCAAAGCAGCAAAGATCGGTATCAGCTCCGCTGGAAAATGTTATTCATGACTAACAAAAAGCCTCTGGAAAAATTAGAAAAACCTTTCAATGTACATCTACGCTACACTATTATCTTCAGTGTCCACTCAAATTATCCATGGTATCCCTTGTGTATGGACAAAGAATCTTCATATATCAAAATATTTAACACTTTCAAACAATCTCTTACAAATATATTGAACAATTCATTACGTAAAACATCTACGAACTATGAAACTAATATCATGTAGATAATTTTTTTTTTGGTTCAGGAAATATCCTTTTAATTTTACAGGTAACTTTTCTCCCAGTATAATCCTTGATTTTATATTCGGAGTGTACTCCAATCTGGAGTTTTTGACAGTAGTTCAGTAAGTCACGTAATAGGAATCGTATAGATAGAGATTTGTGTTTACTGGAAATCTCATTATTCTTTCCTTCCTTTCACAAATCGCCTAACATGTCGAGCTTTAATTATAAGACGGATTCAGTTTTATTTAAGAAGCCCTTCCTTTCCCCCCAAGTTTTTTAGTAATTATATCACTTAAAGTTTATTATTTATATCTTAATGGGTATAAACCACTAGGTATATGAATACCTATTTTTGATTATTTGTAAAGTAGCTGTTTCACAATGATTCTCCCCCCTCATAATAAAAGACTGTTTTCTACCCAATTTCAGAATTCAGTTCATTGAAATTACTAATTTTATGATATACCTATTTCCTAGGAATTCATCTACGACATTCGATATCCAAACGATTATTTTGTTGTGATTTTGAAGTCCTTTCCATTCCACATGTCATGGATTACAAAAATGCTTTGTTGGATCTTTTAATCCGATAAATGCTTGAATTCATCAGATAGCAAGGTATTCAGATCAGGTAACATATTCAACCAATTCTTCTTCCCAATTACATTTGAAGTAAAAGTAGCAGAATTTAAAGATGATCAACTAGGGCCTCCCTCACAAAATTCTCAACATCAGTTTCATATCATATCCATTACATGAGATTCAAAAAACAGCTTCATTTTTCAGGGCAATCCAATCAAAACTATTAACGAAAAAGTTTTAAATTTTTCACATTAGAAATATAATTATTATGTTAATCAAGTTAAGAATACGTTTGAAACGGCGCATTCAGGTAGTATATGATAACGTTGCTGGCACAAGTCTACATCCGAAAATCCATTTTCATAAAGAAAAATATGTTATGGTTTGTAAGCAACATGATCAAATCATTCGAAATAATATACATTATTACCTTCTGGTATCTTGTTCCTCAAAAGTTTGAAAATCCATCTGTTCAAATTGGTATGAGAATCAAATTTATTTTATTGATTTTTCTAAAATATGCCTTTATATTAAATCCAAAAGCACCATCTCTAATTACAGAATCTTTTTTTAATATAGGATTCATCAGATCATCATGATGGTACAATTGTAACCACAGAAGTCGTAGTGAGAAATAATATAACAAACAATAAGTGAATATTGACTCAGGAAATGAGAAGGCATATTTTGCTGATAAGAACGAGTACAATCAGTTCATATAACATACAGGAATTAGGTCAGTTCGGGAAAAAGTATACTTGAGAAAACAATGCTATGAATAACAGCACTGGGCAATTGTGGAGAAAAACAAAATTAGAGAACAACTGAATATGATTCATTATTCATTATCGAGGAACATAGTAATAAAATATGTAGCTGCTGGCTTGTAGTATGGATATCTTTTGAGTAGTTTTTTATCTCCAGGGTTAACAGGGAAGAGATCATAAATATCAATAGTGGTGGTACAAAACCTAGTCCCCAGACGAATAACCAGATACAATTTAATCAAAGTTTACTATTTGACATTGAATTATCAAGTCAACTGGAATCAAACTTTGACTATTTAGTTTATTCAATTTTTGTCCATACGATGTTGTTTGACTATGGATTTTCGATATCTATAACATATTTTGAACAATACAAAGCCATTTACTGTTCCGACCCTTACTCATATTACTTTCTTAAATTCAACCAACTATTTCTAAGTAATTCCACAATATATTGAAAGAGTGGTAAAAATTTTCAAAAATTGGCAGTTGTTTCGATATTACTCTCATTATCATAATTTTGAACAACGAAATGTTTTTCCAGCCTAGGGCTGGAAATTAAGTAGAGTAGCTTATCCGTAATGAATATTATGCAGAAATAGTGAGTTTCATTTGAAACAGTAAGAAAAATAATTTCTATGATATCTTGGATAAAATGTGTGAAGAAACACCAAACGTAGAGAAGATAATCATGATGGATGCCAAAAATGTACAGATAGCTAGTAGGGTTGACGGGAAACGTGAAAGGATGCACGAAAAAATGCACTTAGTGCCTCCAAAAACTACAAGAGCACGTATAAACATCCTCCAAGAATGATTTTAGACCAGATAGAGCAATACCTGGGAATCTAGGAACCTCGCATACTGTAACAGAAAAATTAGTACAATTAAACTAATTATAGAGGATCTACAAAGAAAAAATGGGAGAACGTATAAAGAAGCGTACATCAAAAACTCAGGAATTTGGATATATATGGTAATAACGGAAGAGATTTTAGTGACTACAGATGACCTCCGCATAACTAAGGGAACCTAGTGTTGGACGGAAACTAAAGAAGACTCTACTGGATAAAGTAAGTTCAAAGGATGAGCTAATAAAAGCAATGATAAAATATGAAACAAAGCAAAAATATTGGATTGGAAATAATCAAGGTGAACGAAATACATGATACTAGGAAAGAAGACAGAAATAGTCAAACACAAACATTAGGGACGACCTTAGAAAAATCTCAACGCCAACTACTAAAAGACAGCATATACTTGAAGAATGTGAAACTCATTCCTAAGGATACATCTACCCGTAATTGATGTCAAAATTTCCAAACTTTTCACTTTGGATTATTCTGTTAAAGCCAGTAAAACATTTCGGTAGTAATCTCTTCAATCAGTCACGGAACGGTTGCGTTGTAAGTCGACATGAAAACTTTCAATTACGTTTTCCATTTAAGACACTCCACCTAGGATCTTAATACAACTGAGTTGATTCTGTGAATGTATCAATTAATCCAAATTGTGGGTAACTTTCAGAATTATGATGGTATTTCATTTCTTGATAAATTGTTGATTACTTTATACAAATCAAATAGTATTAGCAGAACAGAGTAAATGCTAGTTAAGAATAAACTCCTATACTGGTGGAATTCCTAGAAGTAGTTGGAGAGCACAGAGTTTGTCACTCAGGAGAGAAACTCTATAGTTTTTTGTATTCTCCTTTCTAAGGAAATATGATCCAAGATATGTCTTCCTTATTCTATTTCAAGAAAAAGATGCTCTGGAATATTCTCTTGCAAATAAAGATGCCGGCAACTCAATCAAATAGAGTACAAAAAAAGTAATTATAAGTATATAACTCGTTAAAATTGGTATGTTTTGATTGAAGTCGAAACAATTTCACTAGGAACAATTTTAGTTACAGACTTTTACGCATGTGATACAATTTCCATGCATTGGATTTTACTCTTTTATGACCCGAGGAAACTTCTCTATAAAAATTAAGTTCTGTTTTATAAATATCAGTACTTAATATTTGCACTTAGTTTCCAGATAAAAATGTTATATATCGTCGTAAACTAAGATGCCCAAAAGAAAACCGGAAAATCACTTTTAAAGTGATTGTTCACTGAAGTCCATCTAGAAAATGTACCACAAAATATATGATATTTAATACTAAGCTTTATAAGAGTTATTTTTTTAACACTTTTTGTCGAACTTACTTATTAAAATAAAATGGTTGGTGTGATTCAATGTTTTTTCATCTAAACAGCAGTAACTCCTAAACGACGGAACATATTCTATCCAACTTAATCTCGTTGGAAAAAACATTTATTGCTCCACAAAACCCATCTTACCTGTGATAAGTCTAATTCCTATTGATGCCACTAGAGCGCGTTTTTTAATATAATATTAGACAATAGACCTTTTCATCACAATTATTTTTCATGTGCATGCGTGCAGTCCGGCAATCTTTTTGTACTGTTTTGTAAAAAGAGTATGTTATAATACCTGTATACAAATAGTTAAAATCAACAAACGTTAAACAAATAATACTTATTGAAAAGAATTTAAGAGAAAATTTAAATAATAAGTGTCTTAGTTAGAAAATAAATTTTCCAAGTCGACTATATTATCTGTACGAAAAGGAAAACTAAAACGGTGTTGTTAAGGAGTGTGTATACCTATAAAGAGTGATACATGTTATAAATTACTTAAAACGAATACATAATATATATTATTTTATAAATTTTCCTTAACCCTGCTTGCAATATATAGATGTACTTAAAACATACGCGTAATCCTGATTAAAAATATGATATGTTTATGTCAGAAAAGTTTTAAATTTTAATATTAATAATCATTATCCACCTATACATTAATTTTATAGTTTCTACATGTGCTGACAATAAATTATGATTTATTAGGATACAATTATTTACTTAATTTTATTTAGATAATAATTATTTACCTATTTTTATTTAGATAATAGATTGTATTGACAGCTTACCTCTCAACTAGCAGATTTATTTTGCCTATTTGAGAACGCCCATACACTTCAACCACATTTTAATCGTTCACCTTTTATACGCTTCAAGTGAGTAATCAACAAGTACCACATAATTAATCATTTGTCTTAATGATGGATTTGTTTGTGGAGATAATATTGCATCCCCAGCCATTATTGTACAAAACAGTACGAAACTCTCCCTCTTCCAACATGGCGGCTGCGCTTGCGCTTTTCATGTGATGAAAAGTACTATTGTAAAATTATCTGAAAAAACTATATGAAGTCATATGAGTTCTTTCATATGAAAATGTAGAAAAACTTAAATATGCTAGTGAAAATCGTAACTCGATTCATTTTTCCTTGCTCAAAATATCGGAAATAGATGTTTTAATTATCATAAAATTTATTTCATTATTACACCGGTATTCATTATTATTGATATTATTTCACAACCTTCAGTGCATATTATCACCTACTTGAAAATGCACATAGTTAATCATAACTATACCTAACGACATATTGAAAAACACTGAATTTGAGCTTATTGAGTACACTATTGCTGCTTGTTTCCGGATTTATAAATGGTCTGATATGTTCTTCCAAGCATGAATTTTGCACTCAATTGGAAACTCAGGCATACGATTCACGAATTCAGATAATCACCTTCACCTATCGATCGCACTTTGGAAATTATCAATAATGAAAATAGATAAATAACTCAAAGTAACAGTTTCCAACTTGTGAACTGTCTATAATTTAGAAGAATGGAATAAATATTCCTGTTCAAAACATTAGAATGTTATCTTAACTCAAATATGATCAATAGAGAGATTCAGTAGGAGACACTGAATTCAAATTGTCGAATTATGTAAATTTCATTTTATAGGGCATTCAACTGAACTATTTGCAAAGAACTATATGGTGTTGTAGTTTGGCATATTCGGAATTATTGGAGATATTTTTATATGATATTAATGAAGCTTCAACGATTAACTGCTGAGATCATAAACGAAATGAGCAGAGTTGTTTATTAGAAAGTTTATAACCACTTTTATTTTCCATAATTTTGAGTGATGAAATTACCATTGCTGTTGAAAACATCAGACAATTCTTTTGACTTTAATATTATCATTAGATGGATATATTTTGTTCATTGTTCAACAATGTAATAATCTAATTTAATAATGTAAATCTCATTCCAAAACAGATAACCTCTGATGGGTCATTTGAGTGAATTACTTGTAGAACATAGACAAATAATAATATAAGAGACAGTTTGATACATCGGCGGTATGTGGCACAACGTTTCTGCGCAACTGACCCGCGCATGGACGCTCTACTGTCGCGAACTACAAGACTGTTTTACATAAACAAAATAGAATAAAATCTCATAAATTTCAATACATTTCAACATATCGCCTTTAATGTGGATACATATTATGAAGTATCCTAGTATATTAAGTTTTACGACATTAAAAATGAAAATATACAAAATCAATCTTACATTGGTTGGTGTGAATATAGCTAATGTTTGTCAAAGTCAAAAAATTGTTGAAAATATGGTTATAGTGTGACAAACAATGGTGAGTATTTTAGGATAACTTTTAGTTTATTTCTTTATTTAGGATTTTGGTTGTAATAAAAGTATGTGAACCTTTAAAATGTCATCACCAGGTATAATTCGCCCTAGTTGTATTGCAAATAATTTTAATATTAAATATTTTTGACCACTTGGCAATTTGGAGTTAAAGAACAAAAGATTTTTCAAACTTCCGTCTAACATTAATCAAAGTACTGTATTATCCATGGAAATAAATCTTATTTTTTTAACAATAATGATAGTCAAGCACTACAACACAAATTATGAAGCAGATGACTGCAGTTTATTGTATTATTTTTCAGATTTCCATAATAAACCAAAACCATTCACTATTAACTACTACTAATAATGACTAAATGATTTAAATTTTGACACTCAAATAAAAAGCTATGTCTCTGGTTTCCTAGTAAAAAAAATACAACTTTTAATTGCGAAGAATGTGAGGCTAATTTTCTTATCTTATCTTAGACATTCACCATAGGTTCACTTCCTTCAAAGAAAACACATCTGATTTATGTACAGAGAGAAGTTGAATTTATTTCAATACTGCATGACTTTGTTATCATATTTCACCACTTTTAGGTCAATGGTAAAAATATTACTGAAAAAATTGAACACTTTGCAAAAGGTCGTATACATGGTGAAAGGACTAACAAACAAAAAATTTTTACGGTAACTTAATGTACTACGTTTAATTTCTTTTTTGTTCCAGACCTGTTCCTGTCTTCATGGAAATGGGGAATTTAGTTTTTAACTCCTTTTTATTAGAATATTTGTTGTCAATAATTTTAAAATATCTTGAGCAATTTGATCTGAATTCTATTGAGTTAACTCTCTTAAATATAATGTAATGTAATTTCAGTAAAAATATGTAGTTTTGTGATAAATAAAGTTCGCTATTTTTTTATTTATCTTAATATTTTATTAAATTGTTTTTATATTATGTGCCCGTTAATAAAAAATTTAAATGTATGCCGTATTATTATTTATTACCAAAATTATTTGTCTGACAATTGTTTATTATAAGTATTTCATTACAAAAAATTAAATATAATTTAACTTTTTGGAATGAAATAATTATATAATAGAAATTTTAAGACCAACTGTAAAATTTACCTATCCATAATCCAAACTACCAAATGTAAGTATACCGCCTGTAAAAATTAGTTCCGACAACCGCAAGGGGTGCGCTGAGATCGACGCGATGCCAGCTGTTTATTTCTCTATGTTGTAGAGACTAGTTTATATCCCCTGTGTATTGGTTGGTTACCTATTTATTTGTTATATATTATTGAATATAATTAAACTATTGAAACTTCAACGATGAGATCATGAATAGAATAAGCGCAGCTCATTAAAAAGCTCTTACCCACTTTAAGTTTCTGAAGACCTACCCGATTATTTTCACTTTACTATTATGTTTATTAATTATTATATGAAATTACATATTTGAACATACTATTAATATAATAAAATCTACAATGCAGCGTAAAATCAATTACGAGTCCCTTTAAAAAAACATATTACTTTTCCGCCCAACCTATCCAATATGCTAGTTGGAATTTTGGATTTTTGTGAGTTATTTTCACGTTTTCTAGCAAGAACAACACGAAAAGACGGTTTTCAGAAGAAAAACCCAGTATGTATGTAGTCGTCGGCCACTTTTCTTAACATGTCTTGTTAACACGATACAACCTCCGGAGTGTAACAAGTCACCAACTTTATGATTGAATATTGTTCAGATGCTCCCTATTAGTTTTCATCCAACCAGAGCCAGTACAACAGCTGCTATGATACTAGAAGTACGACATGTTTAACATTTTTGGAGAAATTCCAGTTTGTTCGCAAGATACAGCCTCCGAAGTGCAATCAGTCACCAATTTTATGATTGAATATTCTTCAGGACATATCACAGATGAACCCTATTGATTTTCAGCTCACCAGATCCAGCACAACGGGTGCTATGGTACTTGAAAGAATTGAAAATTCCAGAGATTTTGGGAGGAAGCACTGATTGAGACGAATTTGCAATGTGCGATTTTGCATAATACGATGTAATAACAGAAATATTCAGAAAAATACTATAATGTAATGAAATTTTGAGTAGTATGCGAGGAAAGTATTGGATTATCGTTAATTTTATGATTGAATATGATTCAGAATATCCAATAGAATAACCCTATTGATTTTCAGCTCGCCATAGCCAGTAGAACGGGGGTTATGGTACTAAAGATACCACATATTTAATGAAATTGACTGTCTCGACCCTTACTTCGTGGAATCTAATAAGATACTACATATTTGTCATTTTTGAAAATAGTTCGGTTTGTTAGGAAGATTCAGCCTCCGGATTGTTTATGATTGGGTATTGTTAAGAACGTCTAACAGATGGAATCGATTGATTTTCATCTCACTTGATCCAGTACAAAGGGTACTATGGTTCTTGAACTACCACTTTTTCGGTATTTTTTGTAGATATTCCGGGTTTTTAGCATGATCCAGCCTCCGCAGTATATACAAGTGACCAATTTTATGATTGTTTATTGTTCAAGGTGTCTCACAAATGGACTCTATTGATAATCAGCTCACCAGAGACAGTATAACGTGTTCTATAAATCCAGATATGCTTCATTTTTTGTAAGTTAGCACTTTACAGCCTCCGGACTTAATGCAAGTGAATGGTTTTATTATTGTATATTGTTCGGAGCGTCTAATAGATGAATCCTATCGATTTTCAGTTTGCCAGAGCCAGTAAGACGGGGGCTATGGTACATAAGGTACCAAATTTTTGTAATTTTCGGAAAAATGTCGGACTGTTAGCACGATACAGCATCCAGAGTGTATACAAGTGACCTATTTTATTATTGAATGTTGGTTAGGGCATCTAATAGGTGAACCTTATCGATATTCATCTGATAAGAGCCAGTACAATGGGTGATATGGTACTTGAGGTAACACTTTTTCGCTCATTTTTGTAGAAATTTCGGGTTGTTAGCACGGCACAGCCTCCGGAGTGTATACAAGTGACCAATTTCATGATTAAATATTGTTCAGGGTATTGACTGTCTCGACCCTTACTTCGTGGTATATGCTCATATTAGTGTTTTTAAATGAAACTCACGCTCTCTAGTTAATTCCACAATATAAAAGTTATTGAAGATTCTAAAACATTGACAATTGTTTCGATAAATCAATATAATCGTCAGAATGACAGAATTTTCAATAACTTTTATTATATTGTGGAATTAACTAGAGACCGTGAGTTTCATTCAAAAACACTAATTATTCAGGGTGTCTTCCAGATGAACTCCATTGATTTTTTACTCAACAGAACCAGTTAAACGTGTCCTAAAAATCCAGAGATAGTACATTTTTGGAGAAATTTTGGCTCTTTAGCCCGTTACAGCCTCCGGAGTGTATAGAAGTGAATAATTTCTTGATAGGTTATTGTTCAGGGCATCTAATAGATGAAGTCTTTGGATTTTCTACTCACTAGAGCCAGAACAACGGGTGCTATGGTACTTGAAGTACCACTTTTTTGGTCTATTTTGTAGAAATTTCTGATTGTTAGCACGATTTAGCCTCCGGAGTGTATACAAGTGACCAATTTCATAATTGGATATTGTTCAGGATGTCTTGCTGTATTGATTTCCAGCTCACAAGAGCCAGTACTCCTATAAATCCAGATATATCACATTTTTTAAGAAATTTCGGTTCGTTAGCACGATACGGAGTTCTGGCAATATACAAGTGAATAATTTTATGATTGGATATTGTTTGGATCATCTATTAGATGAACTCTATTGACTTTGAGCTCGCTAGAGCCAATACAACGGGTGCAATGGTACATGGAGTACAAATTTTTCTGTAATTTTTATAGAAATTTCTGGTTGATACCACTATGCAGACTTCGGAGTGTATACGGGTGACCAGTTTTGTGATTGGACATTGTTTAGGGTATCTCACAGATGAGCTCTGGTAACTTTCAGCTCACCAGAGCCAGAACAACGTGTCCAATGAATCCAGGTATATCACATGTTTAGTAATTTTTGGAGAAATTTCGGGTCGTTAGCTCGATATAGCCTAGTGTATGGAAGTGACCCATTTTATGGTAGGATGTTGTTCAGGGCATATAACGTGTGCGGAAAAATCTTTAAAACCGTTTATTTTGATTCCTGCTGGACCAGATTTTCTAGTTATGTAATATCATCTACTAACTGAATCAAATACTCCCATAAATGATGACTGCGAAAATATTACTACTTCAGTAGGTATAGAATTAGTTACTGATAATACTTGACTCAAATTTGTAAGAATACTCGTTCGATATTTCCCATTAGGTAACTGTAGAAATTCAAATTGGAAAGCGTCACAAATCAATCAACCGTGAGGTATTTCAGCGCTCATTTTTACAATATATTATTAATTACCTAGTTAAAAAAGTCTACCAAGGCATTACTGTACATACATGTATATACGAATACAGAGTATATAGCTAGTTTTTACTTTTTATATATTGTAAACACGATGTTCCCACAAAGGATTACAAAGTATTGTGCATTGAATAAAATATTTGTAGTAAGATGCTACTTCGAGTTATACCAAGGGTGGACAGCAACTTTATGGTTTTCAATGTTGAAACCTGGATCAATACATTTTTGATCTTAGGTTTGTAAAAAGCCTTGAAAACTTCAACTTGGAAAATATCAAATATCTCCAGCCCCTTGTACATAATCGCTATTATTTTTGAAATTTGTTAATATTATATTCTATTATTTCTGATGTATGGTTACCTATTTTTCCAAACGGATTGTGCTAGTTTAAGGTTTCAGATCAACTGAATTTGATAAAAAATTGAATGTCAATGAGGTAACGATATTCTCAAAAATATCATATCCTATAAGACTCATCTAAATCTATGAAAATCGGATTGTTGAATAAGCGTTATAGCAAAGGAATCAATATGCTCTTGAGTCAACTTCCATCATTTAAACTTGAAAGTTTGTCTTCAAAGAAATTTTTCAGAAAATACTTTTCTAGCTTGAAGGTATCTTAGTATATTGAGAAGGTAACAATCATGATATAGTTCTCAACGTTCTAGAATGGGAGAGCAGTTTCCAGATAAACCTTCTGAAGGCAGGTGTATAACCACCTATCTCACCCTTTCTGGAGGCCTTCTCAATAATTCGACTTAACGCCATTGGATCCTTTATATGGGCCTTTAATAAACGATAAAATGTTGATATAAAATATACATTTTTACAACAGTATATGCTATTGAGTCGCATCAACTCGTTTCAGATATAAATGTTTCATTTGATTCTCGAGATAACTTTCTACTCTGGCCAACTTCATTCGATCAGGTTCAAACTGCAAATACTTATGCGCATAGTTAGAAGCAAAATTTCCAATAAATTGGGGATGAAACCCAATGAGCCTTTTGAACAGAAGTTACTTTTTGCTCAGCGCCTCATCAATGTATTTTTAATACATACACTAAGATAAGTAGGGTATATACCAATAGAATTCAACAAAGATTACGAGAGTATTCTTCTTCCAATCATCTCTACAGAAACTTAGATATTTTGACGGCAGTATGTGCTACAAACATTGAATGATTGTGAAATATTAATACTGATACACGTAAATAGCCAGATCATGGGAAGCTGGGTTATCTCGAAGGAAGATCGGATTTATTTGCTATGTAACTATGTAATCGTATATAAAATTATTGCCTATAGAGATACGCCGGTTCAAAATTAGTATTAATTTTTGATTATTGTATATAATTTGGAGAAACAATTGGTTTGTGACTTAGGTTATCTGTACCCGTACTAGTCATAAATATAAATCAGATAAATGAATCTTGAAGAAATATAATCAGCAACATACATGTCCCAATTCCACGAGAAATATTTCTTCAATACATGAGCTTTTTAACCCAATGGTGTTTTAGTATACCTAGTTGTACGCAGCAATATTCAGTTGTTGAAGATGCACCCAACATAACCCATCTTCAAATAGGTATTATTATTATTATATATTAGATATCGATGCTCAGACCACTACCAAATATAGTAATTCTTCCAGCTGTAATTGTATTGTTGACTGATGTACACATATTTTCACTGCCATAATTCATTATTCAAGCTTCAATTAATACGAACTGAAATTACTGTTTATTCTTCGTTATGGATCAGATATTCGTTCAATAAAGTATATCAGTATTTTTCATACACAATAAGACTGTTGAAAAACAAACGAAATATCTGCTAGGATTGAACCTAAATTCTAAAAGTGATTTGATGCCTGATGAATAGCTAAAGCTGAATATAGAATCTTGCAGTTGATGTTCTTAGAATAAAGGGTGTATAGTATGAATTATTGAATACGTCATGTTCATACAACTGATGGATTGGATCAATTGATGATACTCGGATTTTCATATTTTCATTGAATTAGGTTCATATCGTGAGAGGATGTAGAATAATCCAAAATTATGGCAGATAAGTTTGGTTTAAATAAACGCAACTGCCCTAAGTATTTACCAAAAATGTATGCTTCTCAAAAAGCAATTGGTTGTAATTAATGGCTCCTTTTTCCTAAGATACCATTTAGTTGATTTGGAAAATGATGGAATATCCACTTTTTACTTTCGAACACCCAATGTCAGAAAAGGAAGTATTGCTACGGCGCGAAGAAAATATCGGGATTTTTGCGAAAATATCCGTTTAATGACTATTTAAGACGACTGACCACGTTTGAGCATGATGCCGGTGCGTCCGTATGTCATCAATTTTTGGTCGCGGAACATCTACCTTAAGAAGACATCATTTTCAAATTTTGAATTGAAGATTTTATGGACATAATGCCGACCCCAGTTACTATTGTTTGAAATTGGTCAACGAGAAGGAGAAGTTTACTCGGAGCGTTACACAGTTATTCTAAATTTTAGGTATCCAAATTATATAATTCTGGAAAAAAATTCCAATAAAACTTGAATATAATTCAATTTCGAATAATTTTTGATTTAAACATCTTTTCAAAAAATGTGGTTTTGGTTTTATTTTTGCTTTAGGGATGAACCCATGCCTCCAGAAACTACGTGTGTGGCTCCAGCCCTAAAGCAAAAAAATATTCTTAGATATGTAGTGTAGTGAGACTTATTCAACTATTTCAAAACAAATCAATAGTTTTGATTTAAGGTATGACAAAAACGTCAAAAACTTGATATGTATCGTGTGGGAGGAACTCTTGTGCTGGCAACAACGAATTATTTGCATTTAGCGTTCAGACGAAAACTATGCACAACTACAAAATTATTGATATTGACGAAAAAACTCCCAATCGAATAGACAATCTGACGAGATCCATTTTCCTCTTCAGCTACATTTTCATTTTTATTTTTTCAAACCCCATGCTAAGATACATTGGACGTTTTTGTATGGAAATTTCGTTCTCACGATTCAGAGTCTCCAAATTTGCTGGTATGATTTATAACTAAAATATTCCATCCACCAGACCTCTCAAAGTTCATGCGTTATTTAGTATTGAAATGAAATAGAACTTTTTTTTCTACTATTCAATATGTATTGACATATTTTGGAAATAATCGTTACATGCACACTATAGGACAGTTGACATATTTTATAGATTCAATGAATATTCTTCCAAAGTTTATAATTTTCTATAATATTTTTAGCATATGCTGAGCACAGTATGAAAATGATACAGCATATTTTATCAGGGTGTACAGGATTATTCATTATATGCTGCCTCTCCTCCCTTTTGCGGTTATTGGATGTATAAAAAGAGTTGTATCGTGGAATTATATTCTACCGTAGAGTTTCGAAAACTGAAGATTTTCGTACATTATTCGTATTTTTCCAAAATATAATGTACAAGAGGATCTGACTTCAGACTTCAGATCTTACGAATTGACAAGAGCGGTTAGTTATTATTAGGAAAACATTAGGAAGAGAGTGAATGTCCATTTGAATCCCTTACAGCTCTTTATTTATTTTGCTGAAGTGTGCGTATTTTAACTTGTACCAATCCAAACTACAATTTATACATCTAAAACACCAGGGAAAGCTTCATTCAAATTTGCTCATAATTTTTTTCTTGGTTACACAGCCAGATAAATATCTTAAAAACTATGTGTATCCATTATATTTAACGGTTTATGAAAATTTTCTTTTCGTTATTAATTTTTATATCAAAATTCGCGACTTCTCATTATTGTCAGTCATTGTTTTGAAATTTATTCAAAGAAACTTTCGATATAAAAACAACAATGTAATAAGAGTTTTTTTGTACCGAAAAAAGTTCTTTGAAAAATATACTGAATTTTTCTTTAAATCTGATGTACAAATAAATTTTCAACTATTGATACACCATTAATTATTTACATAAGAATTTATATTATTGAAATTTCAATCTAAAATACATCAATACCTTAAAAAATCCTTGTTTGATGTCCAACCTTTTTCAAAGAAACCACTTCTGGAGAAATAGAGAGTCTTAAAAGTCAAAATTACCACTTATGATCAAAATTCAGCATAAAAAGCAGTTCAAAAATATCCAAAAAACGGTCGACTCTGAGCAACACGCGTGCACCTTACGCGATGTTTTAGGGCACTAGTCGCGATACTATCCTCGCTTAAACACTGTCGAGGAACGAATGCTGGTCGCCACACTACTTGCTTGCGGCACACTTGCCACGAGCGATGCGGTATCGACCGCGGCATACCGGCATCATATCAACCCTGTATTTCTTGAATTTACATAGCAGGCTGCCTGCCGCGG
This sequence comes from Galeruca laticollis, assembly GCA_963921935.1. Taxonomy (NCBI): domain Eukaryota; kingdom Metazoa; phylum Arthropoda; class Insecta; order Coleoptera; family Chrysomelidae; genus Galeruca; species Galeruca laticollis. The sequence goes on from OY998176.1 coordinate 181,386,404, forward strand.
CTTTATTCTCTGCGCTTCTGGATTTGGAATTGTTTTTCAAGAAGTTGTGATTTTCTTGGCGCCGCCAACGATTATGTCTTAACACAAAAGACGAAAATGTTTTAGGGAGGCAGACTTTCGAAATTTCCTTCAATGTACGAATTCTTATTTTAAAACATGAATATATTGGAAATAAACTCTCAGTCTTGGACTTATTTGTGAAAAATATTAACATGTTCAACGTAAAAACAAATATGGACATGATCAGAAGAGATTTGACGAATACTTTGTTCGAAAAAGTGCCTCACTCTTTGACTACCGTTAAAACTCAACACCATATATCCCATTTTATCTGTCCATACTCAATGTTCCAAGTTACCTTCTATTTACAAATTTTAAATGCCTCAAATAAGATTACTCTCATCTAAATAACGATGAACACCGCAAAGTTTAGAAGTTAAAACATACAGAACTTAAAAAAAAAGATCTCTGGAATAAGACAGAATTAAATAACTTAAAAAAGGTTACTTACTGGAGTTTCATCTATAAGACATATTCCTTGATAACAAACAATTATTGCCTTATATACAGATTGCTGATCACTTAGTAGAAAATAAACTGAAGCGGGAATATGTCAAAAATTGAGCTCTATCTTCATATTTTCTCTTACTAAGCCGTTGACTTTGTTATGTTATGACACTTTCGATATTTGGTCGAATGAAAGAGATATTTTGGATTCCTTTTCTTCTCCAACTGAATGGCATACCTATATTCCTATATCGATCCTAACCGTTTCGTGAATGGACAATTTCACTGTCAACTTACACAATTTAACTCCACTACTAATACATATGTATTGCGATCAATTTCTTTCTAGATTTCAAAAAACGCGAGTCAACAATACATCAATAAGTTTTTAACCTGTATTCGACACCTTACACCATTGATTTCAACAATAAACCAAATGTATTCTTCTCTAATATTGAAACTATGATTGATAGAGTATGAGCCCATGGGGGAAAAAGTGTCGCGATTTGAAACAGCAGCAAACCCATTCGGAACGGTAGTTTATCATGCCACCATCGGTTTCAGCACTATGACGTTAATTTCCTCTTGTGCAGTAAAGCGCAGTGTAAAACTGAACATTTTATTTTTCACCCCTTAAAAATGTGATATGAAACTGTACACCTTTTGTTACATTTGAGAATAGAACCATAGGAGATCGGTCGACACTCAATGCCGTTCGAAAATAATCGTGAGAAAAATCTAGGGAAATATTCGCAAACTCTCATTTTTTACCCCCTGAAATCGTGATTTGAAACCATACGCTATTCGTTACATCTGATAGTAGAACCATAGGGGATCGGTTCTGACTCTATGTCGTTCAAAAATGATCGTGCGGAAAATCTAGCAAAATTTTTGAAAACTCTTATTTTCTACCCCCTGAAACCGTGATATAAAACTGTACGCCGTTTGTCACATTTGATAGTAGAACCATAGGTGATCGGTGGAGACTCTATGCCGTTCAAAAATAATCGTTCAGAAAATCTAGGAACATTTTTGAAAACTCTTATATTCTACTCTCTAAAAAGGTGATTTAAAACTGCACGGCATTCATTTCTGCAGATTACACAACATATAAGATTTGACAGTAGTGCCGTACAAATAAAAGTTGTGTTTCATTTTCCGAGATTTTCCTACTCATAAAAGGTCGTCTGAAACTGTACGGCATCTAGTGCAATGGGTTCCTTTCTTAATAAAATAATATATAAAAATAATGCCGTACAAAAATAATAGTGTGGATAGTCAAAAAACAAAATTTTCTAAAAATTTATGTACTAGCATACTAATATTTTTACGCGGGAAATGTCATGTAAAAATGAATGGCATTCGTTACAATAAATTTTTTATTTATAATGAAATTATTAAATCATGTCGTGCAAAAATATTTATGCGGGAGATCGTAAGAAAGTTCTGCCAATCCGACTTGATTTAAAAATCAATAACTTACCAAAGAACAAAGTTATTATAGTCTTATTTATATTTTATAATTTATATTATAGTTATTTGTGATAGTAATGTCTGTCATTTTGATTCTTTATTTATTTAATTTTAATTTCAACAGAAGTAATTTCAAAAAGTTTAAAGTAACTTTAATAGAAAAATGTATTCTTCTTCTGAGGTATCGCTTTCCACATCTGAAGTAATGTCAAAATCTATACATTCCGAATCTTTATCTTCATCGTCATCTGCAAAAATATACAAAAAATTATCTTATTACTATAACAACATATATCATGTGCAATATGTATATTTTAACTTGATCATGATATCAGATTGGGTATCACATGGGTCATCACACTTCTTATTAGCATCCAATGGCTCGTCAACTTCAATTACGTCCATTACCGTTTCAGGGCATTCTTCGCTATCAAACCAATGAAAAACATATCTGTTCTATTCAATTTTCTACCCATAATTGACGGAACTTAACTCTGTTGGATTTTTTACGTTGAAATTGCACCAAATTTGTGAAATCTAAATCGATCTACGATACTGTTGCTCCAAGACCTTACGTGATGGAGGAAAACTACATGCTGACAATTTTGCAGTGCTTTTTTTGAAGCTTTCTTTTTCACTTTTAGGCTTATACTTTTGATCAAAGATTACTGATCTGGCTGCATTAACGGTTTTCACCGATTTTACATTATACAGAGTATGCATACATATTGTTGTATCGTTTTAAAAACTTCTTCATAAATAGGTGGATCAGTAAATATGTAACGGGTTCTAATTTTTTTAAAGGCCACTTGGAATTTTTCAGATTTTTCTAAAATTGTAAATGGTCGATCTCTACCCTCCCTAGAAAAAGCGGGGTTAAAATCACACCCAGTAAAAGCATGAAAGGCACTTTATGAACTGCATAGTTTTCCCCCAAGGCCTTGAACATAGCAGATATATCAATCTTCATTATACGATTCCGCGCACCCATTTGCATCCAAATTTGTCTACCCATGGTGATAACGCCATTTTCTTCTTCCACGAGATCTTTCAAATTAGAGAGCATAATCACTAAAATATCGGTATCGGAACATTTTATTAATATTTTACTTTGTGTTTGGCAAATTAATGAGATGAAAAATGACCATTTTGTTCGTTTCTTCATGTCCTGGACTTGTGAAGTTCTGAGAAACCCCCTTTACAATATGAACCATCACCCTTCTATAAGAATAACAGAGTTTGTAATTGAGTTATATTTTTTGAGTTGGTTTGATTAGTGAAGCTCTATCTTTAGTTGCCCAATCATCAATAATAAATTGCACAGAAACTTCCTTAAACTTCATGTTTTTAAGTTCATCAAAAAACTTACTTGGCCGCTTAGTTATTGAACCTTAAAATAGTGTATTCTGTTTGTCTGAAATTTACTCTGATCATATGATCATGGTCTTTTATGCTTGGTTTAGGATAAGTATCAAAAAATATATGTATTTCTCTAGTCTGATGGTTGGCAACATGCTTTAGAAGAGTGTGACTCCAAAAGTTGAGGGTAATTCAATCAGCGTAAATAAATAGAAAAATACGTCGATGATTACTGCATCTAATTCCTTCGGAACCAAATCCTCATCGACCTGTCTTTTCATTAAAGTTGTAACCAATTTAGATTTATCAGTTTTATTGATAATTCGATTAAGGTGGCACAGTGTCAGAGGTATTGGAACCAAAGGATATTCCAATACCCTTTCAATTTCAAGTTTTTTTCTTAAGTGCGATATCGAGAAGTCTATCAAATAGATCTCTTTGTATCTTCACTTCTTCCACTTTCCCACCTTTCTTCTCCTTGACAATTTTAGTACTGAACGTTCGATTTTTTTATAGATTCTAGAAACCGTTTAGGGTTAGTAGAACATTCCTCCAAAACCTTCTGCTCTTCGCCAAGTTTGACAATATTTTATAAAAAAATTTCAGTTTCAGGTTCAGCAGCTAGTCCGTTAGCAATATTGTACAATACATCAGGCTTCAAATTGGAGGAGAATGGGTTGACACTATCAAGGTTACACTTTTTCAGTTGCTCTATGCTTTCAGCACTTTTTTTGATTCTGTTTTCCCTTAAATCGTTGTCACATCAACATGAGGTTGTATTAAAGCTTCATGCCTATCATGAGAAATGATTTGAGTTCGTGAAGAATGACTTTTGTTCCAACTATTACGACCAGATGCCATATTGCCATATTTGTTAGACACCTTGTGCGCATTGATGCATCTAAATTAATCGTTGTTTCAACAGTATAATCAATAGCCTGCTTTGAGGAAGGTTTGTTATCTCGTATTAAGCCGAAAGTAATTTCAAGACGGGGTGTGTTAAATGCCTATTTTTCAAATTTACCGTGTACAAAGTAAGGTACTGTGCGTAGTTATGATGGTTAAAGTTAAGAAATAAATTAATAAATTCTCCCATTGAGTATATGAACAAATTCAAATCTCCTGTACGTACACTTAGGTTAAATAGCAGGTAATTATTCATTAAATCAACGTAAATCATGAAAACCTGTGGTGTTTATCCATGTTCACCATTCACCGTTTTTTGGAAGAATGATTCATAATTATTAAGAAGCTCAATTATTTTCACATTATCAATAGGACGGTAAGAAATTTCCTCAGAACAATCTACTGCTTTTGGATTTTGAAATGTTTCTAAGAACTGTACAACCGCCTCGTCTATTGTAACATTCTCGGCATCAAGAAAAAACTTAAAATGCAACATTTCAAGGGTGACAGCTATAAGTGGATGGATTCGCTTACACCCGTTAAAGTGTTTTCCGGTCAAAAAAGAGTTCACGGTACCACTTGCTAAAATTTTGGCATCAACTATAATCTCCGGCAATCCGCAGCCATTGGAAACTTTTCCTACAGTGTTAAAATGCAACGTAGCAGTATGAAATGCTCCAAGGTGGATGAATCACTTTTCAAACTCTTCACCTTGTGTAGCATTTTCTGACTTTTTTGTATTTTAAAAGCTTTTGCAGCAATGGCAAGATCGTAAGTAACTTCAGTATATTTTAGACCCCATTCATTTGAACCCTTAATACTACACCTCATGGTTTCACATACCACTGAATTTAGTGTAAGCGACTGATTTATTATTGCGGTTAAATAAAATATATCTTGCTTCTTGGTTGTATTTTTGACAATCCTCACATTAAACCTGACCCACATTGGTATTGGAATTTTCAAAAAATGACTTATCACCCATACTCTATCTAGACTTATTAGTTCATTCAAATTGACAGGCGCGTTTTGTTTAGAGGGTACTCGCAATGTTTTTTTCAAATGTCAACTTTTGAGTAGAATGTTCAATAGGAAGTACCTCAAAACGTATTCTCATTCTTTTTCTGGCAGGTTCGTTGCCTTCTTTTTCATTGCCAATGCTTGAAACTTATAATAATATTACGGTTATAAACAGAATTAGAAGAATGATTTTGATACGGTTTTCCCACTGTATCGTGCAATGTATCGTCACCTGATCTACTCTCAACATATCGATCATAATTATCCCAAGAGAAACCTTTATGATAGGATATACAATAGCCATATGCGTTCATAATATCTACCACTTTTCTACTACTTGTCAAGCTTTTCAAAGTAAATCCTTATGTAATATGTTTGGAAGTTTTTAATTTACTTCTATGCACTCCATAAATTATATCTTGGGCTAAATATTTAGCTTGTAACTTGAGTCGCGGATTTTTAATGTTATCTGTTTTGCCACCAGTTAGCCAAGGAGAAAAAAATTCAACTATATCTATAGGAATATCACATTCCCCTTCGATAAGCGTTTGTGCATCAATATTACGATCTATATTTTTCTTTTTTATGTCAAGAGTCATTCTGCACAGAAGTAATGCGGCTGATTTAATAGTATTCCTATCATCTACCCATGACATATTAACGTTTTCTAAAGTAGCCGATGTAGAGATTAAGTATTCACGACCGCTGTTGTGAATAATCACCTTAACTTTCTTATTAAATCTTTCAAGAATCTCAGCTTCTAAAGTATCTGTATGAAATGATATTGGCTGCTGCTTTGTATCATACTGCTCTAGTAATAAATCTCTAAATGAATACTGTAAAATACGAATATTTTCAAGTACATTTTCTTCTATGAATTTGAATACTTGTTCTCTGGGTAATTGATGCATAAGTCGCTTAAGATACCCATCAGAGTTTTCTTTTCTTGGCCTAACTATTCAAAAAGTCTTGCCTGCAAACAAGATGGTAAGGAATTGCTAAGTTTTGCTGTTGATATTCATCAATTTTATTTAACAGGAGAAGATCATTATTTTCAGATGCCACGTTTAGAACGATTTTAAAAGTTTCATAATTATTGTCTATTTTAGAAAAGCTACCATTAACTCTGGTCCTGCATTTACGGCTGAAAACGCAAGTATTTTCTCACTTGTTTTGTGGTGAAGATGCGTGTCCTCTTTCTTCATTATTATCTCTGAAAGAATAATTATGTTTTTTTGTAATTGTCCTCATAAGCATATAACGTAATTACCTAGAAAGTCGCAAATGCAAAAAAATTCTCACACAAACGTCTCGTTAAAAATCAATGTTTAACTTTCAATGTAGCACATAGGATAAAGTTTGGTTATATTTTGAAATTTGAAAAGGCTATGTTGAGAATGGGTCGGTAGCTTGAACGTCGTTAAAAATTACACACTTAAAATTACAATATAATTTGCCTAGTAAATACAATTCTTACCTAGCTTCATCATGACCGGTTCTTCCAAAGCTTCCGCCTTTCTCTTATTTCCAGAAAAATTAACCAGTTGTTTAAAGCACAGTTGATGATAAAATATATTGTCAGCATTGCTTGGTATCACAATACTAGAGACGTCAATAGATCTGCTTCTTTGTGGCAAAGTTTTACGTTCATCGATAGCTACTACACGTTTAGCAAAAATATACTCCTTTGCATGTTTTAACTTGTTCTGTATGGGATCACCTGGCTGTTTGCAAATAAAACAGACATCCCGATCTTGCTGCATGCCACCATCACTGTTTACCTCACCACTTGACATATTTGATTAATATCATGTAATTAAAGTATACTAAGGTAACTGAAACTCAATAAACTGCACGTCAAGTGCACGAAGAACGACGCTACTGCACAGCTGTTGAAATGTTCGAGAACGATTCACGTTTATGCAAATGCAAAATGAGTTGTAAGGTTGATTACAAATTCAGTTTGTAGTATAAAAATGTTAAGATACTAAAAAAGTTTCAGACCGAAAGTACGAAACCATTTTTGCAATATTCAATTATAATCACTTTTGATTAATACCATTTCAGTCATAACATATTATATTATTTTATCGATTACATAACCCCAAAAGTCGGTCTTGGATTTGACATGATATTTATCTATACAATTATTACTTCACTTCAATTCATAATACAACAACATTCTACGTAACACACACGGGGATCCTCGCACACATCCCAATAGTTAGGTTACTTTAATCACGTTAATTATAATGATTCGTTATACCAGTATAATGAAAATAAACGTGAATTTTAATTCGGATATCTATAGGTTACTTTTTAAAAAACTTTATTTTTACAATTTAAATAATATTATAACAATTATGAAAAATATATGTTTGTAGTTTGAAATCTAGTCTATAACTAACTAAAAGATGAGCGCATCGACCACAAGAGACCTTGGCAATCTTGCTGAACTCCCACAAAAGTCGGATTCGGGGAAACTAAACTCCGGACTGTGGGATACGCAGCGTCAGCTTCTTCTTATGGGAACCAAGCGAGGTGACGACATAATTCCTCCCCCTATAGTCTCGGCTTCCGAGGGTTAAAGAGGAAGGCGAACATCGTGGTGGTGCATCTGTGGGGGTGTTGAAGTCCGAAATCTATTGGTGAGCTTCTTGCAGATCAAGTAGCAGCTTGTAACAATCAGAAGTCCATAAATGAGAATCGTCCAGGCACGGGAACGTAGATGAGACTCTCGAAATGAAGATTGGGCTGATTTTCGATCACTTGGCTGCGGATTTCTTGAAGTTCGTCTAAACGGAGGTCTTCTTAACCGATGCTAATATTAATCTTTGAGGGCGTCGGAATGGCAGCGTCTATATCGAGGAACAGGATCGGCTGCTTCGGGTTCGTGTATTGCTGTTCATTGATTATAGTCAATTGATCAGTGGTGAATTAGCAACCAGTAGGGATTTTGATGAGGAATGTGCCCATTAATTTTCGGATTTCTTCTTGTCTGAAGCATTCCAATTTTATTATTGATTCGTATGGAAATAATCCGATCCATTGGTTGGATGCGTCGAGCTGATTAAGCAGTGGTTGGGTCAAATGGTTTTGAGTCTGGCGGCATTTGGAGATGTTTCTGTCCTCGAGGAGCTGAATTTCACAGGGACCTTCTTCGATTTCTTTTAGCTCTTGTTTGTCGCAAATATACCATTGAGGAAGAATATATTTGCAAGAGTTACTCATAAATGTAAAATACATTTGGTTTTTTATCAAGAATTTATTTTTTGGAATAATTGTCTTAAACTGATTCTCAGAATATATTGGTACTGAATAAAAATGATATAATAATATGTAGAATATATGTGATTTTATTATTTAGTATGTAGATATCGATTTTAATGAGTTTCTCATAAGGTTCAGTGTTATTGATATTCACTGGAAATGGTAGTTGTTTCGATTCGGTTTGATTGCTAAATTTTTTAAGTTCGATGTATAGATCATTTATTGAAATAATGCTCGGGTGCATAATTTGTAATTTTGAAAAAGTAATAGAATTCTCGATGTCTTGTAGAATTGAATTAATTATTTCGTACATATTTATTATTTGATTGAGAACATCTTTTATTAACATTGCATTTTCTCTATATGTATTGTTTTCAACTATCAAACTAATTTGGTTTATTTTTGAAGTAATCAATTGTTCGTTATGACTCTAACTGAGAAATCAATTTTTCGTAGCGTTGACCATCATAAGTGTCGAAATTTCCGGTAATGGATTTGAATATTGAGCCCAAGCCATCGATTAATCCTCGTTTACGGATAATATGATGCGGGAGAATGTTTTTCATTTTTAATTCAACTTAGTCTTCAGTGAATTGTAAGATTTTTAGATAGTTTTATGTATCAAAAGAATAATCTTTATTTGTGAGTATTAGCCTGGTTATATTATGAGATTTCAATCTTAATTTGTAGATTTCTGTAATGATTGGATTCATATCGTAATATTGAATAAGTGTATGTGTGTATTGTTCGACTTTGGCAGTTCCTAATTTAACTGGCACAAGGCCAGGATTGTATTCTAATTTTTGAAGTAGAATTTTTTCCTGAAGTCCGAGGATCCCCGGGAGTCTGAAATAGCAGAAATGAAATATTTTATCTTTTGAAAGTATAGGTTTGTTTAAGTGGTCGTTTTATATTATCCATATGTATTTTTTCGTGTGTTGGGGTTGAAACTGTTTTTAAATCATTATTTACTGTTGTTAGTTGAGTGGATTTGTCAAATTTATTTGCTTGTTTCTGCCTTATATGATTTTTCACGAAAACTTTTTGTTCCGGCTGAAATATTTCAGGTTTGTCTCGGTTAACATTGAGTTTTTGTATAGTCTTTGATTTTAGAGCGAGAAGATCTGAGTTAATTTTTGAATAAAGTAATTTTGATTTCTTTCTATGATCATTTATATAATCATTTATTAATATTTGATCGATTTCCATTTTAAAAGGGTTATTATCTGTTATGTGTCCGTTTATAATATCGATAGGTTTGAATTTCGTTGAAGAATGTAGAGAATGATTATAGGCCATAATTGCATAAGTGATTTTATTTTTGATTGGGGTTTTTAAGAATCCATTTGTGTTCAATATTCTGACATGTTCGATTATTGTCGAGTGGAACCTCTCAACAATTCCGTTTCACTGAGGATGATTTGGACTGCAAAAGTGAGTATCAATTTTGTGAAGTTTCAGTAATTCTGTTACGACAGAATTTTTGAATTCAGTACCGTTGTCAACTACTATTTGTTTAGGTGTACCGTGATGTGAAAAGAATTTTATTAAATTATCAACGATTCCAGATCCACAGGATGAGTTCAAATGATATACTTGAGCATATTTGGAAAAGCTATCCACGATAGTTAGGAATTTTGATTGTTCGAGAGTAAAGGTATCTAAATGAATTATTTCAAACGGTTTTGATGCTGTTGGGGTAATATTCATTTCCATTCGTATGGGGTGTCGTTCGTATTTACTTTGCTGGCAAATTTCACAATTATTTATGTAAGTTTGAACAGATTCTTTGATATTTGGCCAATAGTATTTTTCTTTAATTCTTTTTACTGTCTCGTCGATTCCGCGGTGGTTTGTTTTACTTTCATGATAATTCGAAATCAATTCTTCAATGTCATTTTTGTTCGTCACGTCAATTAAAAATTTGTTACATCTTTTAAACTTAATAGAAGGCCATATAATTTTTTTTTGTAAAACTACTGAAAATTTCTCATAGATATTTGGGTTTTGAAAATAAAGATAATATTGATCATTTGGTGCGATATATTCTCTGATAAAATCCGTAATATCATTTTCAAAATTATTTTCCGATATTTGGACTTTAATACGTTGTTTTCTTTCGAATAAAATCGTGATTTTTGGCTTTGCTGGGGAATGTAGTACTGTTGATATAATAATTTGTTATTGACCAAAGTTTACAGGTATGTCTGATATGAGAATACCTACAACAGGATTTTGATCGGCATTGGAATGTATAGTCTCGTCATTTTCTTCGTCTTGTTCTACGTTTTGAACAGATTCGTCTGCTTGTACTTGCATAGAGATGTTGTCCATGTCTCGTTCTTTATTTGCGTCTTGTGATTCGAATATTTCTCGAAATATTTGTTCGTTTTCAAGATTATTAGGATCATTTTTCATGTTTTTTAATAAATCTTCTATTTCGTCGGACACTGTTTTGGTATGGATTTCTACGCGCGAAAGTGCGTCGGCATTCGAATTTAGTTTACCTTTTTTATATTTAATATTATAGTCGTACTCTTCTAATTTTATTCGCTATCTGGTTAATTTGGAGTTGGGTTCCCTAATAGAAAAAAGCCATTCTAGGGGTTTATGATCAGTTACAATATCGAATTTTCTACCAAACAAATACGCTCGAAAATATTTCGTAGCCCAAACTATTGCGAGTAGTTCTTTCTCGATAGTTGAGTAGTTCTGTTCCGAATCATTCAACGTTCGAGAAGCATAAGCAATAGGTAGATCGCTACCAATCGGACCTTGGGATAAGACGCCGCCCAAGGCAACGTTACTAGCGTCTGTCGTTAAAACAAAAGGTTTAGAGAAATCCGGATACTGTAGTATCGGCTCGTTAATTAAAAGATTTTTACAAGTATTAAAACAGTCTAAAAATTCTTGATTATGTTCAATCTTCGCTCCTCTTTTTAAACACCTTGTGAGAGGTTTGGTGATTTTTGCAAAGTTATTTATAAACCTACGATAATATCCTAGTAAACCTAAGAAACCTTTTATCTGTTTAGTACTATTCGGTATAGGAAATTGCTTGATTGCTTTTATTTTATCAGGGTTGGGTTTTACACCCTCAGGGGTTACAACGTGACCCAAGTATGCGACCTCTTTCCGCAAAAACTCGGATTTATCAAATTGTATCTTGAAATTAGAATCACGAAGTCTTTGGAAAACGCATCTAAGCCTTTCTATGTGTTCTTGTAACGATGTAGAGAAAATTATTATATCGTCCAAGTACACTAAACATTTCTTATTTTGAATTCCACGTAGTATGTTATCCATAATTCGCTGAAAAGTTGCGGGAGCATTTTTTAACCCAAATGGCATACGCGAATATTCGTAATGCCCATTTTCCGTATTAAAAGCTGTTTTTCCTATGCCTCTTTCATCCATCTCGATCTGGTGAAAGCCACTAGCCAGGTCGAGAGTGGTAAAGTATTGACATCTTCCGAGTTTATCGAGTAGGTCGGTTATGTTAGGAAGTGGGTACCTATCTCCAATCGTCTTTTCGTTCAGCTTCCGATAATCTACCACAACTCTCCATTTTTGTTTTCCGGAAGCGTCGGATTTCTTTGCAACAATCCAAATTGGCGAACGCCACGGAGATCTACTAAGTCTTATGATATTTTGATCTAACATTTCCTTAATTTGCTTTTCTACACCTTGTTTGTGAATAAATGGATAACGATAGTATTTTGTGTAGACTGGTAATTCATCTACTGTTTTTATTTGATGTTTAATGCGAATAGTAAAAGTTAAACGATCCTCTTCGTTATAAAATATGTCTGAAAATTCTTCACACAACTTAAGTACTTCATTACGTTCCTCATTATTTAAGTGATTCACTCTAATTTCTATTGTATCTAAATTTTTGTTAGGAAACTCGTCAAAATTATTTAGTTCGATTTCTTGTACATGTTTACGGTCAAACTTTTCTACAGTTAAAGGTTCGGAAAAATCTAATGTTACATTATTTTGTGTATTATGCAAAATAGTTGTCAAAGCTTGGCCGTTCTTTGCAATTGTAAGACATTCCGGTATTTCACAGTTATGAAATTTGTGATGCGGAATAATTATTTCGCCATTGTTTATGGACGTTTTTACTTTAATAACTTGTTCTGATCTGGCATTCACATTTATTAGGTTTGAATCCGTTTGAGTTTTTTGGAATAGTAGTTTAATTTTTATGTGTGGTGTAATAAAATATCCCTTATCAAAATCAATACTAGCTTGTAATGATTTCAAACTATCGAGTCCAATCAATCCTCTGAAGACATTATGGAACTTAAATAGATATAATTTTGATGTTTTTTCTGCAATTTAAATAACTTTGAATCTGGAATACATGCACTAAATTTATGTGCTGATTTTTGAAACACTGGATACAACAAATGGGTCATGCCTGATCAAATTAGGGGAAAAATTATTAGCTATATCTAGGTCGATAAACGATTTTGTCGAACCAGAGTCAAGTAAAACTTTTATATCATATTCAGGTAAAATAACATATGGTAATTCACTTACATCTGTAGTATTAAATGGAATTATATTTGATGCTAAATCGGGTTCCTGTTGCAAAACGTTTTCTGAAAAATTTGATTCGTACTGGCAACGTCCTCACTATCGAGTGCTTGTTCTTGCAAGTCATCAGTTTCTACAATATCGTACTGTTCCTCGACATTATCATGATTTTCATTGAATTCTGTGTTATACAATTCTTCTAAAACAAAAGTTCGTCTGGGTTGCATTGATTGATCAAATGATCGTGAATTTGAATAATTTTGATTATTTTGGAAGTTCGTTGGTGGAGGTCTCGGAGTGTTTCTTGTATTCACACTCATTGGCGTGGGCCTAAATGTATTTCTAGTGCTTACGCTCATTGGCGTAGGCCTATCGAAACTATTATTAGTATAATTTGGTTTGAAAACATTTCTATTTTGTTGATTGTTTGCACCGAATACTTGAGCATTTGTGAAACATTTTTGTGGGCGATTATTCTGTTTTGGTTGTATATTAATAGGTTGAGAATAAAACGCCACTTGTGAATTTCGACTCCTATATTGAATAAATGAATTACCAAAATTATCGTTTGAATAGTTATTTGGCGGTTGCCTTGTGGAAAAATTATTTTGTCGGTCTATTTGTCTATTTTGGTTTGAATTTTGAAAATAATGTGTGTTATCTTCTTGGGTAACGAGTTGTAAGGCCTCACTCAGTGTTTGTGGTCTCATACAACGTATCGTAGTACAAAGAGGATCTTTGAGACCTGACAAGAATGTTTTTAATGTTAATTCATTGTAGAAATTGCGTTTCAGAACTTTTGCTTCTTGACTTGTTTCATGCATATCTACATAGCTAAAAATTAGATTCAAAATTATAAGGCATCGATCGTAGAGCTGTTGCGGTCTTTCGTTTTGATTTTGTCTTATTATAACTAAATCTCTGTTGAGGCAAGCTTCGTCTCTTTGGTCAGAAAAGTTTCTCTGTAGCGTTCCTTTTAGTCCTTTCCAGTTAGTTGCGAATTGAATATTTACAACTAGTCTAGAGTTGCCCGTGAGTTTAGAAATAAGCGAATTTAATAAGTAAACATTAGGAAATTTAGCTGGATTTGCAAAATCGTAAAAATTTTGAATAATTTGGTCACAAATCGAAATATACCGATTTAATTCATTTGGATTCCCATTGAATTCGGGAATACAATTTAAATATTCTGATTTAAATTGAGCCATTATAGATTGATTTTTTGAGTAATCAGGTTTCTATGATTAATTTTAGAGTCAGTTAGAGAGTCACCCAAATTTAAATTTTCAAGTATATCAGATAAATTCTCGATAGACATTCATATGTACTTACAGAAATAATAGAGTTACTTCAAGCATATCCTTCCTAACAGCTATAAGGAAGAGCCCTGGATTTGCGATTCATGTCTCCTCCAGAAGTATCGATCCTTGCAGAAATGGACAATGTAAGTTCCAATTCTCGATGTTTCGGTGACGAAGGATTTCAGACGGGTCACTGGTAGATGGTACTCTTCAACACTTCACCACGAATCAACTATGTTCGGTATCCAGTTCATCGTTAAAACGAAATCACCACGTTCGATACGCGATAACCCGGATATCCTACTGACTGCGCCAATTTCAATTCGGATATCTATAAGTAACTATTTAAAAAACTTTATTTCTACAATTTAAATAATATTATAATAATTATGAAAAATATATGTTTGTAGTTTGAAATCTAGTCTATAACTAACTAAAAGATGAGCGCATCGTCCACAAGACACATTCGCAATCTTGCTGAATTCTCACAAAAGTCGGATTCGGGGAAACGAAACTCCGGACTGTGGGATACGCAGCGTCTGCTTCTTCTTATGGGAACCAAGCGAGGTGACGACATAATTCGTGTCAATAACTTACTTTTAGTTTACTGAAATAAATGCTGTTGTCGTCGATTAAATATATTAAGTTGCTCTGTCTTTCTCTCTCTCTCGCTCTCTCTCTCTCTCGCTCTCTCTCTCTCGCTCTCTCTCGCTCTCTCTCTCTCTATCTATCTCTATCTCTCTGTTCGTCAGAAACTGGGATGCAACTAAGAAACCGACTGTGTAAAACATGAACTTGTCGCGGCCGAACTTGTCGCGACCAGTTTAGTCTCGACAACTTCGGCGGTGTTGAGAGAGAAAGAAACTTGAGGTACTGCTATCTCTCTTGCTCTGTGATTCGCTGACTGATGCTCTCCGCATATAGGGTAACGTTTTCAAAGGAGCATATTACTTTTCTATATAATACATTGACGTGTTAAGAAATCCAGTAGAACAAATGCCGTAAATTCTCAGATGATATTTTTTGGGTAGGAAAATCTCGTAAATTAATAAATTTTCCAAGGCTTTTCACACACCTGTTTTTGTACGGCATTATTTTTCTTCATTATTTTATTTGATGCATTTGCGTGCGAAAGAGCGGACAGTCCACGGCAAATCAACGGCGCCGCTGGAGTAAATGTTTGTGGACATAACAAAAATCTGTCAACGGCATTTTAGAGAGGACAATTTTTGCTTTAATTTGAGATATGTAATAAGTGGATCTATTCACTACTATGGTCTTGAAAATCAATTTTAAATGATGGAAACATGATTGTTCGTAGCCGAAATTGGAAATATGTTGTTTTCGTGCTTTCCACACTGTTATTTTTATCATTTTTTTGTACGACACTACTGTCAAATCTTTATTTATATGTTGTATAATCTACAAAAATAAATGCCGTACAGTTTCAAATCACCTTTTTAACAAGAGAGAAGAAAATAAGAGTTTTCAAAACTTCTCCTAGATTTTCCGAACGATTATTTTTGAACGTCATAGAGTCTGGACCGATCTCATATGATTCTATTATCAAATATAACAAACGGTTTCCTATCACGGTTTCATGGAGTAGAAAATGAGTGTTTTCAAATATTTTTTATAGATTTTCCGCACGATTATTTTTGAACGACATTGAGTCAGAACCGATCCCCTATGGTTCAACTTTCTTATGTAACGAACAGCGTACAGTTTCATATCACGATTTCAGGGGGTAGTAAAAAATAAGATTTTGCAAAAAATTTCCTAGATTTTTCTCACGATTATTTTTGAACGACATAAAGTGAGAATCTATCCCCTATGGTTCTACTATCAGATGTAACGAACAGCGTACAGTTTCATATCACGATTTCGGGGGGTATAAAATGACAGTTTTAAAAAAATTTCCTAGATTTTCCTCACGATTATTTTTGAACGGCATAGAGTCTCCACCGATCACCTATGGTTCTACTATCAAATATAACAAACGGCGTACAATTTACTATCACATTTTTAGGGGGTAAAAAATAAAATGTTCAGTTTTCCACTGTGCTTTTCTGCAAAAGAGAAAATGAACGTCATAGTGCTGGAACCGATGGTGGCATGATAAACTATCGTTCTGAATGGGTTTGCTGCTGTTTTTAATCGTGACACTTTTTTCCCATTGGCTCATAGTCTATCAATCACAGCTTTAATATTAGGGAATAATACATTTGGTTTATTATTAAATTTATTGGTGTAAGGCTCATAGTCTATGACAACATTAAACTCACTCTCGTCTCAATATGCTTACAATCTTCAAGTCCCCAATATAAACTCGCCCATTTGATTGGCTGTCAGGAATAAAATACCGAAAATGGAGTATAAGACGTCCCGACATATTTAAATCAGGACAAAACGGTTTCTGTCATAAATTGTGATATTTCTCACACTCGGCCATCACACCAATACATTTGACGATGTACTAGCAAGAGTTACTCAATAGAATGTTTTAATATTCCTAATTTATAATTACCATCAATTGAAATTTGCTTTTTGTAGGAGAATGTAGAAGCAGCAGTAAGTTGAAGGGAAAAGAGATAAAAATGCTAACGCAAAATAAAAATCACTGGGGAGAGAGCTGGAGAATAATACTTACGAATCGAACTCCACCAAACAGCCCGTGGTTGTATAGGTACAAATAGTAAGTTAAAACAGTATAATTCGTCAATACCTATGTGGAAACTCCTTGTGAATGTGTCTATTGTTAAAGAGAACGTTGAATTCAGTTCTAATGCGATTGTATTTTTGACATTCTAGTGACGTATTCCATTGTTCCATCGTTTGATGTTAATGATAATATGAAGAGTACTCTTTTACTAGTAACTGAAAAAGTGTATAGGGAATAATATGAGCTATATGTGTTATGATAACTTGATTTTTCCAGTCGTTTAGAAAATATGTCGTTGTTACTCGTTTTCGAGATATTTTTAATTTTTTGGAGCATTGTGACCACTTGCAATACTCAAATCTATGTTTTGTTAATCAATTCAAGATCCATGGGCATCAGTTTGATCGGTTGGGCGTTTATTGTTACTTCTAGAACTATAGTCGATTCACTTCTTCATTTCCGCTAACTTTGATATTGCGAACAAACATCTACTATATGGACATCACAAAGGATCGTTATATTGCCAGAATATATTTCTTTGATGTGCAATTCTGAGATTTTAATTTAGAAATTATATGAGATTCCAACCATGATTTGGAAACTGATGAATCCATATTATTTTGTCCCTCAAGTTAAGTTTTTGGAAGGAATTATTGGCAAATCGGTGATACTAAGAGATACTTTTTTATGTTAAATCACGAGCGGCACCAATGAAATTGAATAATTTATAGTATTATCGTTGTAGAAACTATAATAGGATCGCGCTGCTGGACACAGTGTATAAAATAATGGCCAAGACCATAAAGAAAAAGTTAAAGGAATATGGAGAAAACTTGTTCGGAGATTATCAATGCGGATTAAGATCTGGAAGTCATGGATATTATTTTCACTCTGAAGCAAACGCAAAAAATGGGGTACGAATACGATTTGCCAATCTACGCCAATTTAATAGACTTCCAAAGGGCATATGATACGGTCAATATAAATTTTTTATACGATATTATAAATGATCTCACATACGTCTACAACTGATGAGTTTCACAAAAATGACATTCGAATATACAATAACTAAGATCAAGGCAAACCAAAAAATAGCAGAAAGCTTCGAGACCAACACAGGACTAAAACAAGTAGGCCCGTTATCCATCACCCTGTTTGTCGTAATATTAGAATACGTAAAACCGGTATGAACCGAGCGGGGATACTAAAGATAAAGGCAATACAATTACTGGCATACGAGGACGATGTAGGTAGTGCTGCTGTTAACATCAAAAACGAGCTGAAAATAATATTCAGAGCTTTCATAGAAATAGCAGAGACAGTGAATCTGCGAGTCAATGAAGACCAGTCTAAGGTTATGTAAATGGCAACACCTCAAAGGAAGAAGCAATGTGGAACATTCCAATAGAACTGATTGGACAAAAAATTATGGATTTAGAACAAGTCCAAAGGTATGTATATCCTGTATACCACTTAGTGATATAAAATTACATAATATTTCTGTTAATTGTGACTGCTTCTACTAACAAATTACGGAATGTAGACAATAAACATCTGGTTGGCGTAGGCAGCTTTACCCTTTGTTGGATCTGTATAAAAAAATTCAAAATTTTCCTGCAGGGCATTATTAGAATTTCTGAAGTATCCTACTTGGAGACAAATAACTGAAGGCATGTATTAAGAGAGTTATATCATTCTGTAACTGGTATATTACCCTTTGAGGTTTAATTGTATTGTCGACTCAAATATTGAGCCCTTAGATTATTTTCGGAGAAGTAAATGATACTGTTAAAGGCTGCATAAGTTTGGAGGTTCTAGTTCAATTTATATATAATCGGATCGATTATGTTTGCACTAGCAATATGGTTATATAAAAGATATAGCTATTATAGCAATATTTGCTGGTCATTTATTAATAGATCTTGCAAAAAATGTTGCTCTTTGCAAGGTACTTTTTGTACTTGATATTTCCTACAAGGTGGATAAATTGTGAAAATGGCCTTTCCCTAATTTTTTAAGTGAATTTTTCAAATGAGTACAAAAATATGGCAAATAGGTAAATTATTTGAGTTCAGTACTTACATTTTATTCACAAATGATAGTTTTAGAGAAGTTATGAGACCATGATTTGGGCACATCAGGGACGCTAGTAATCGTTTCGAACTGCCCCGAAACATATTTGTAAACCCTTTCGTTAAGATAAGAGAGGTGATTTTGAGCTAATAGAAGAGTTAACACCATTTCTGGAAGGAGCAAGAAGGAGGGATACAATTCCGTTTCAATTGCAGTAAGTGTACAAATGAAAAAAAGACAAATAATTTCACTCCCTTTTAGGCTTTTGCTAGTCTTTCAGTTTTTAGCCAAGGAAGTTATCAAACAACAATTGGAGATAATATAAAGCTTTGGCTTAGTCAACCAGCTGAAAGCCGAATAATCATTAGAATTAGCAGGATTTTAACTGATAACTTATAACTGCAGTATGTAAAATTTCCATATACTGATGAAGGTATCAAGAAAACTAAGCAAAGGTAACCATTAAACAAATTACATTATCAATCTTGAACCTAATATCTATAGATTTATGAATCATAATTTTCCGAAGGTGACTGTACGCATGTTGCAACAGTGCCTCCTTAAATTGAGGATCGGTTCAACCCGTGGCAGCATATTATATAAATAGAAAAGGCTTTCATGGCATAAATATTCAAGATGTAAGTAATATATAACATATAATAAATATATGTTCATAAAACATTTTATTATAGATTTTTATGCAAGTCTAATTATAACAAATATTATTGCTCGTTGTCCTGCAGCAACTCACGACGCATCAATCCTTAACAATACAGAGGCATTTAAGAAGACAACATCAGAGAGGAAGAAGAAATTGTTACTTTCTTAGAGACTCTGGCTACCCTATTCGGCAATAGAGGTTGAAACACTTTCACAGAATATTACACAGGAGAACCAAAAATATTGTTGAAAGGGATTTTGGAGACCTAAAATCACGTTTCAGATGTCTCTAAAAGGATTGAGTTTTACACAACACACATGCACTAGCAGCTTACATTATTTCTGCTTGCGCAGTTTTGAATAATCTATGCCAGAAATTTAATGTTGATATAATTGATTAAGATGAGAATTATAATGATAACGATCCACATAATCAGGATAATCAATTTAATCAAGACTTAGAAATTAATGGCAAATATGAATTGAAATGAAATTTTAAATGTTTTTTTTATATTTGGTTTAAAGATCAAGATGAACTGGAAGATGGAAGGTTTATAAAAGAGAAGTGGTTCAATATATTTATCAAAGAAGATAATTTTATAAAATAATTTACTGTTAAACAGTTTGAAGTAAATAATTTTTATAATCTTTTGAACGTTTCCTACATTATTAGAAAAAGCAATTGTATGCAGCTCGTGTGAAAAATGCTATTTTGACACATGTGTAGAAAAGATACTTCATATACTAGTTGGATAATGGTTTATTGTATAACAAGTGTTGGAAATGAAAGATTCCACACGAGTTTGCAGAATTGAGCCACGAGCCGTAGGCCAAATTAAACCTCACAATCTTCTTTCTGATCACAGAACGTCAAAATTTACATTGTTGTGAAATTCGAAATTTTTCGCATGGCAATAACAATATTGTTATGAACATGATTGATAACCAATATTGCAATCACAGTCTGAGCAGAATACGATCTTAGACTAACATATGGTTACTGTAACAAGATTTATAGCAATATTAATCAAAATCGACCTAGATGTACGCAATTCAAAATCGATCGTACCTACTCCGTATTCATACTTCAAATATTGGCTTAATTATATAATTTTTATCAAAGTTCCAACCTAAATTCACAAGGAAATGATAGACATAATAAAACTGTTGTGGGACAACTTGAAAGCCTCACTCAATACTTACTTTTGCTTTGATTATATCAACTAAATGGAATATCTTTGGATTAATGTTTGTCGGACAATGTTTCTCAGCGGGTAACGGTTAATAACATCGCCTGGCGAAAGTATCGAGCGATAAAGGAAATCAGCATAATCAACCTGTCATGTCAGTGGACCTCTTGAAAATTAAATTGAATTGAATTGAATTTATCTGCGCAAAAAGTCAAATGGTATTGCTCTTCAGATTACCTGATATTTTTTCAAATCTTCGTGTACCAAAATATAGTAAAAGTGTGCAAATTTCCTTATACCTGACTTTTGAAGTAGTGAGATACCTCCTGGTAAAACAAATTTTCCAGTAATAAAAGTAACAGTATATAGTTCTGACTCTACTGTTGCACTAGAACAAATTCTGGAAGTACCTTGTTTTATTTAATGATACAGGGAAAACTGCATAATAATGGCAATCAATAAGATCGTTTTTTATTTCCATAAATATAAATGAATCGATAAAAGTTGGTTGAAAATTGTACGGCGGACGTTCGATCCTTCGTCATTGACAATGCTGTATCCAGTGTTAGAGATTCCTGTGGTTTTGATTGCCTTCAGGTTTTCCAACAACGAATGTAACAAACCAATTCAAAACACATCATTCTTTGCGTACAATATTCCAAGCTTAAGTCTTGGGTGCATCAGTCTCACGATGTCAGGCATGCCAATATTCCGGATGAGCGTGCATACTGCGTAGCTATGGAATATTTTAGAGCAAAAACGTTCTTGAATCTCAAGAAATTTGTGAAATTCGCATACCCGCAATGTTGCAAACTTCAACCAACCTTTGGATGATCTCTACACGCCGCGGATATTCCGGATCTAATAAAAACTCACTCTTATTTTCTGTGGATATTATTTGTGGTCAAAATGAACTGGAACAAAAATGTCAAATGTTAGGGTCTATTCTGATTGACATTCCTATAAATTTTGTTACCGTAACCATACTGTTACATCTTATAACCAATAACAATATGGTAGTCTAAGACCCAATTCTACTTAGACTATAATAGCAATATTGGTTTTCAATTATGTTCATAAGAATATTGTTATTGCCATGCGATAAATTTCGAAATTCAAACCTGACAACAATGTAGTTATTGACGTTCTGTGATGAAGAAGAAGAATGTGAGGTTACATTTGACAAAAAAGGAAAAAAAAACAATGGAAAACGGTAAATACATCAATATATAATTGAAATTCACTCTGTGCGATAATAACTTTCTAAATAAATTGAAGTTCTTATATTAATAGAAATGCATGACTGAAAAGAACGGCAGAAATAATACTGATTCGATAAGGCAAACTGGAGGCGGGTGATACATTTATTTGTGAAGAACTCAATACCATTGAAAATAGGTTACGTATTGAAAGTTTCGGATCGGTTGATGTGGTTGGTTGCCCAGAAGCGCCCGTTGAAATAGATCCAGCCATAACCAAAAACATTAGTGAAGTGCCATTTACAATAGAAGACATCTAAATGGGAACACATTATAAAATAAGTAATAAGAAAATTGGAATTAGAATAAATTAAGTAATTACACCAAATGAAAATGTAACTCCACAGGTAGGTTTCTTAACATATAATTTTTAAATAAGATATAAATGTTATTAAATAGTCTCTATGCAAGCATAGGTATAACTTTAGAACAAATGATTATTCTTAGTCCATTAATATCTTAGGAACGGTGCCACGAAAGAAAAAAGAACAAAAGGAATGTCTCCAAACTTCAAAAGTCTGCTGAAGCTTATTACATGAGCTCTGATCAAATGGCTAGTGGGATGAGGGAAATGGCTAATACAATGAAGGAAATGGCAGCAGCCTTTTCCCAACTGTCTCACGCCATAGATATTTCCACACAATTTAATAAATATGAGTAATACAATTTTTAAATAAGTTGAGTTTAGTGTTTATATCATTATGATTTTTTTATTTTTCAAGACCTATTTTTGGAAAACGTTATTTTTCAGGTCTTTATTTTTGGAGAAAATTTTATTTACATTCTCTATTCATACTTATTTTTGTAGTTCTCTTGTGATCTCTTTTAACTTAGTTTTAAGTTTTTTAATTGTGATTTTCCAAGAATGTTGTTTTATTTGTTTTTCTATAAAATGTCTCATTTGTTTGCAGATTTTTATTAAATGAAAAGGAAATAGTGATTTTGCGACGACTACCATGAAATATAGCACATTTCATACAGTTTTCTCTAAGTGAAAATTTAAAATTGCAAACTGAGAGCGAACCCGTGTGAAATGAAAAAAATGAGAAATCTGATTGGCCGACTGCTGTGTGGAATTATTTTGCAGGCGGGTCGATGATTATCGATGTCTACCTGACATTTTGAGTTTGACTTTTGAACTGTTAGCAGGTGAAAGAGTGAATTGGAGAGAATTATTGAATTTTCTGTAATTGTGAGTCTGATATACACCAAACTCAAAATTTTGTATCGATTGAAGAACATGAAATGGTCAACAAAGGTCTTCAAGCATCAGTTTATTTTTAAAATTGTAGTAACCTTAGCGTAAACTTTAATTAATAAAATAAATACTCACTCTGCTTTTTTAGTAGTCCTCGGAAAAATATCGTTGAAAATTCGATTCCACACTCGTTTGCTTAAGTCACTCGCCTACGGCTCGTGGCTCAATTCTGCAAACTCGTGTGAAATCTTTCATTTTCATCACTTATTATACAATATACCATTATCTACCTAGTTTGTAAAGTGTCTTTTCTACACATGTGGCAAAAATAGTATTTTTCACACGAGCTGCATACAATTTTTTCTTCTAATAATTTAGGAAACGTTCAAAAAATTATTCACTTCAAACTGTTTAACAATAATTTATTTTGTAAAATTATTTTCTTTGATAATAATATTGAACTATTTCTCTTCTATAAAACTTCCATCTTCCAGTTCATTTTGATCTGCAATGAAAAGATAAAAAAATATTTTAAATTTCAGTTCTATTTATATTTGCCATTAATTTCTAAGTCTTGATTAAATTGATCATCCTGATTATGTGGATCGACATCATTACCAACCTCCCCTTCATCAATCATATCCGTAAGTATCTCAGTACTCAATTAGAAATTCAATAGAACTAATCAAAAAGTAGAAAGCAATCCACTTGCAAGATAACTATAAACTCATTTCGTTCGATGGAACTAATATGTTTACTAAAATTCCTCCTAAAGAATGTCTAATACTTGTAAGAAAATTACTAGAAGATAAAAATATTAATCCAGGAATAATATCAGATATACTTAATTTATTTGATGTATGCAATAATCAGAATTATTTCACTTTTGACAATAAGATATATATTCAAAATGAAGGTTTACCAATGGGAAGCCCTATATCACCTATTTTAGCAAGCATATTTATGGACAATTTAGAAAGAAAGATCTTTGAAAGCAATATTGCGAAAAATATTTTATTTTGGTATAGATATGTAGATGACATATTAGCTTGTTTTATGGGTAGTGAACGACAATTAGATGTATTTTTCAACCACATCAATAATTTACACCCGAAAATTAAATGTACATTAGAAATTGAAGAAAATAACTCAATCAATTTTCTTGATTTAAAAATTCAAAGAGTTAATAATGTACTTGATTATTCAATTTACCGAAAACCAACACAGACTGATGTGACAATTCCATTCAATTCTAACCACCCTGTGTCACACAGACTAGCAGCATATAATTCAATGATACATAGAGCTTTTTCAGTTCCTATGAACAAATGTAGTTTTGATGGAGAGATTAATACAATTAGACAAATAGCAACATCTAACGGTTATCCATTAGATATGATTAATAAGCTAATTAGTAAAAAAGAGGAAAAAGTGGCATTACAACTAATATATCCTAAACAAGCTGATGAAATTAAAACTTATGAAACCATCACATATGCAGGAAATATTTCTAATAATATTTCAAAGATAATATCTTCAGCAACGAATACAACAATTTCTTTTAAAACAGAAAGTAACGTTAGTACAAAATTGTTAAATGTAAAAACAAAAATACCACTATTAAAGAAGTCAGGTATATATAAACTCAAATGTCCAGAATGTATTGCTGTCTATTTGGGTCAGACCCTTAGGAATTTTGAAATACGATACAGTGAGCACTTACGAGCATACAGATTAGAACAACCAGATAAATCCCATCTACTTAACACCAATCATTCATTGACACCTAACACAGAACTAGAAGTTCTGCATATTTGTGAAAAGAAACAACAACTGGATTTCCTTGAAGAACTGGAAATTAGAAGACATTTAAGAAACCTACAATATGAAGTGGTCAATGAACAGTTAAATCTAGGGAATTCTCCACTAATAAACTGTCTTCTTAAGTGATAATTGTAGAGATCAGCAGATATAGTTTTCCTGGTTTTTTATATCATTGCACAGTTATACTGATCTTAATTGGAAAAATGATATCCAGGATATCACCATAGGGCTAATAATATCTAAGCTTCAATATTTGTAATATCACATCTTCTTTTTTCTATAAACATATATTAAGCCAATCACAAGTTAGGTTACTTCTTGGTCTAGCCAAAAATAACTACTAAACATCAGGTAGGCACAAAATGAAATGTAACTTCTGTCATTCTGACGATGATATTGATTTATCGATACAATTGTCATTTTTTTAGAATTTTCAATAACTTGTATTATATTGTGGAATTAACTAGAGACCGTGAGTTTCATTTAAAAACACTAATATGAGCATATTCCACGAAGTACGGGTCGAGACAGTCAATTTCATTAATACCATATAAGGTCACGAATTCAGCTGACGGGACATCTATCGTTTCATAACTCCTCCATCCCCAAAGAAAACTCAAGGGTGAAGCGAGGGTGGAACCACTTGAGTTGGATCGATGTTGGTAGGCTTCTTTTTATGCTGAAAACCCTTTCTCATAAGGTTTCTGTATTTAAATAGGAAATAACAGATTAGAAGTATGCAGATTATGGTACTTGAGCTGATAGCAATTCGAGAAAAGGTCACAGGCCTCTTGAGTTCGCCAAGCGGATTTGCATTGTTTCATTGAAGTTGCAGTTTATGAAGTTTGTCTAAGTTGATATTCTTTAGCTGAATTTCTTGGATATTCAAAATTGGAAGTGGTACTTCTTGGATTCCTTCGAGAGCTATAGGGTGTCCTTCGATGATATCTTTTTCGTTTTTGTATGTGTATTTTGTAGTAGCTATAGAGCACCTTGGCGGGATTGTTAATAAGTAGCTTCCTTGTAGGACTGAAACTCCTGATTCTTCACAATCTGTTTGTATTTTCTGTGAGTCTGGGTATATTACAATGTAATGGCTTTCGTTAATTTCTTCTATTATTGTTTCGGTGACTTTTACAGCGGTTTGTTGGCAATTATCTGGCGATGATGTGACTGAGAGGAGAGATGTGATGCAGTCTTTTGTTTCTCTGGTTACTTGTAGCCTGTTGGTTTTACAGTAGTAGACGGATTGGAGATCGATGCATTCTTCTTCTTGATACTGATATTGGTTGTTGCTTATAATTAGGTAAGTAGAAGGAGGAATAAGAACAGAGTTTTTTATATCAAGTACGGAATATAAGTGGAAATTCTAGTGAAAATATGATTTTATCTTTATCATAATAAACTTTAGTATTAACAATAGCATAATATTTCAATATTTGGTTTTCATTAAATAATAATTGATCATATGTGTATGTGTTATATAAAATTTGCACTATTTCCTTAAGATTCTCACGGGAGATTACGCTTTGATGCAGAACACCCAAACTGGCAAAACTTACTGCATTTTCGATATCGTTAAGAAAGCTGGACATAGAGTCCAGATTAATTTTTATTTGACTAAAAATTTCTTGAAATTCTGTATAGTGTGAATAATCATAAGATGTTTCGTTGAGTGCTTTTCCTAATTCATTAATTTTGTTGGATATTAGAAGCTGATTATTTGAAATTATTAATATTGATTCATTAACGCTATCCATAACATTTTTGTTAAGAGTTATTTGTGAATTTACTTCTCTAATGATTTTATTTTGATCATTTTGCAGTTCGCTAATACTTGCGTATATTTTGTTGGCATCTTCTTGGTCCATATTGCCAGTAACGAGTTTCACTAGCGAGCCAAGAGTGTTGATTATTCCTCTTTCAAATCGATCAGATGGAAATATGGAGTTCATTTTAACATTTATACTATTAACTTCAAACTGCAATTGTTTATAAACATTTCTCAAAGAATGTTCATGAATATGATTCGTCTTATTGAATAAGATGTTTAATGAGTAATATTGTAAACTTAGATTTTTAATTTGATATCGGATGGGGTTTGTAGGGATATAGTGTAGAAATGTATGGGAAGCGATTTTTACCCTAGCTGGTCCTAGTTCGAAAGATAGGATGCCGGGATTACTTTTCAAGGATTTAATCTGTATCTTCTGGTTCGTCACTGTCTGAAGAGTCAACGTACTGTGAAGTTACATTAATTAGTTTTCTTACGGGTTTAAATAGTTGTTTATGATAGTTGTTTTTGTAAGTCGTTACTGTAATATCTTTTGATGTCAAAATGTGTTCGGGATTATATGGAGGTTTAGTTTTAGATTGTCGTTCTGATTGTTTCTTATAAAGGGTAGTGCCAGGGGGAATGTCTGGGGGATCTGTACGTTTTTCGTTTAATTTTTCGATATATTTTTATTTTTTGTTACTAGTGTCGGTATGAATTCTGTCATATAATTGTTTCATAGTTTCTTTATGTTCATTTAATTGAATGTTATCTGGTTGAGCTTCGTCGTCGATTTCGATGGGATCTTTTAAGTGAAGATGTCCTAGAAGAAGGTCAATAGGCTTATGTTTAGTGACAGAGTGAATTGAGTTATTGTATCCCAAAATGGACAATCTCGGTTTTTCGAATGGGTTTAATTTTGGATTCGTTAGGGATAATGTTCACATGTGTTCTAATATTGTAGAATGAAATCTTTCTACGATTGCATTGCTATTAGGATTATGTGGAAGAGTATAATGACAGTTAATACCATATAATTTAGCAAAGCCTTTGAGAGTGGTTTGAGTAAATTCTGTGCCATTATCAGATACAATGTTTTCTGGAATTTTATACGTAGAAATGAATTGTAATAATGACTGATAGATGTGAATCGCAGATAATGTTGGAATTATGTAAGCTTGTTCAAATCTACTAAAACTGTCACATACTGTCATGGTAATTGTATTGTCAAATTTAAAAGTGTCTATGTGTAGTAACGTTTCGAGTGGTTTTCTTGGAGTTGGGGTTAGCTGAAAATTTGTTAGAGGCGGTTGTCTCTCATATTTAACTTGTTGACAAATGGAACAGTTATTGATAAAGTCTTTTACGTCGTTATTTAATTTTGGCCGATAAAATTTGGTTTTTAGTTGGTTAGCAGTCTCGTGAATTCCCCCGTGATTCGTAATGTCTTCGTGTTGTTGTTTTATAAGTTTTTGTTGTTGGTATTCGATTTTAACGTCATGTAGTATAATATTTGATTGGATTAAGATAAATGCAGAGCTTTTAAAGGTCTGAGGGACTATTCTACACATAGTTTTAAAAATAATTTCATCGACATCGTTCTGAAAATAAAAGGCGTACCGTCTCTTCGGAACAGCATAGTCTTTTAAGAATTGAATAATTTGATTTTCAAAAGAATTTTCACTCACGTGTAAGAACCATCTGGTTCTTGCAGGGTTATCAAATAATTTTTTAATTTCTTGATGAGGATTTTGATCAGTTTTGATTATTACTATTTGATTTAAAAATACAATTAAGAGTTTCTCGGTTATTTCGATTCCAAGTATTGGGTTTTCTAAACTAGTGTGTATTGTTTGATGGTCATTTGAATCTACTTCGGGAACGAGAGATTGAGAGTCTGATTTGGTTGTAGCGTTAGTTTCATTAAATTCTTAAATATATTGAAAAATTGGCGGTAGATAAGAGCCGGAACTATTTTCGTTATCTATTGGATGAATTTCTATACGGGAAAGGGCATCCGCACTCGTGTTGCAAGAGCCTTTTTACTTTTCCGCCAACCTATCTAATATGCGAGAAAAGTATTGGTTTACCCACAAAAAAGTTGGAAATTTGAAATTTTTTTTTGAGTTATTTTTACGTTATCGGTTTTTAGAAAAAAAATCCTGTGTGTATGTCGTCGTCGTCGTCGTTGTCGTCGGCCACTTTTCCTTGCAAGTCTTGTTAGCACGATACAGCCTCCGGATTGCAATAAGTCACCAATTTTATGATGGAATATTGTTAAGGACATTTCACAGATGAACCCTATCGATTTTCAGCTCACCAGAGCCAGTACAACGGGTGCTATGGTACTTGAAGTACGACATTTTGTCGTTTTTCGAGAAATTTCAGTTTGTTAGCACGATACAGCCTCCGGAGTTCAACAAGTCACCAATTTTATGATTGAATATTATTCAGGGCATCTCACTGATGAACCCTATTGATTTTCAGCTCACCAGAGCCAATACAACCGGTGCTACAGTACGATATTTTTGTCATTTTTGGAGAAGTTTCAGTTTGTTAGCACGATACAGCCTCCGGAGTATATACAAGTGATGAATTTTATGATTGGATATTATTCAGAGCGTCTTAAAGATGAACCCTATTGATATTGAGCTCACTAAAGCCAGTACAACGGGTGCTGTGGTACTTGAAGTACCAAATTTTTGTCATTTTTGGAAAATTTTCAGTTTGTTAGCACGATACAGCCTCCATAGAGTATACGATTGATCAACTTTATGAATAAGTATTGTTCAAGGTGTCTCACAGGTGTACCTCATTGATTTTCAGTTGAGTAGAGCGAGTACAGCGGGTCCTATAAAACTAGATATACTAAATTTTTGGTTATATTTGGAGAAATTTCGGTTTGTTAGGACGATACATCCCCCGAAGTGTATACAAGTAACAATTTTATGATAGAATATTGTTCAGGGCCACAGATGCGGAAAAGTTAGTTTTAATCTTTAAAACCGTTTATTTATATACGATTTCGTAGTCAAATTCCTCTAACTTCAGTCTCCAACGGACAAGTCGGGAATTTGGTTCCTTTAGAGACATTAGCCATTGTAGAGGTTTATGATCGGTGACGATTTTGAATTTATTGCCGAAAAGATATGGCCGGAAATGTTTTGTACCCCAAACTATTGCTAACAACTCTTTTTCAATTGTTGAATAATTTAGTTCAGCAGCGTTACGTGTACGACAAGCATATGCTATGGCTTTATCTCCACCGATTGGTCCTTGGGAGAGGACTGCTCCTATTGCGAAATTACTTGCATCTGTGGTCAAAATGAATTCTTTGGTGAAATCAGGGTAGATGAGAATGGGTTCATTGATTAAAAGAGACTTGCAAACTTCGAATGTCTTTATGTAAATCGGGTCAAGTATATTGATGTGAGCGACTTTTTCTAAACAGCTTGTAAAGGGTTTGGTTAATTTGGCAAAATTTTTTATAAACTTTCTGTAGTACCCAAGAAGGCCTAAGAAAGCTTTTATGTCTTTCGTGGTTTTCGGTAAGGGGTAATTGGTAATAGCTTTTACTTTATCAGGATTGGGTTTGATGCCTTGAGGGGTGATAATATGACCTAGAAATGATACTTCTCTTCTAATAAATTCAGATTTGTCGAGTTGAACCTTGAGGTTACTCTCACGAAGCTTCTGGAAAACGCTTTTTAAATTATTAATATGTTCTTGGAGTGAGCTTGAAAAGACAATTATGTCGTCCATATAGACGAAACAAATTTAATTACGGAGTTCTTTTAGTACATTATCCATGACCCTCTGAAATGTTGCAGGGGCGTTCTTTAAAACGAAAGGCATTCTGACGTATTCGAAATGACCATTTTCAACGTTGAAAGCGGTTTTCTTAACATCGTCGGGATGCATTTCAATTTGATGAAATCCACTGGCTAAATCTAAGGTGGTGAAATAATAACAGCGTCCAAGTTTGTCAAGTATGTCAGTTATGTTTGGAATGGGATAGCGGTCGTCAATGGTCTTTTCATTGATTTTTCGGTAATCAACGACGATGCGCCATTTCTTTCTTCCAGATGCATCAGCTTTTTTGGAAACAAATTATATGGGAGATGGGCAAGGTGAGTCGCTAGGCCTAATAATCACTTTTTCTAGCATATCGTTAATTTGACGTTCGACTTCAGGTTTATGGATGTAGAGGTATCGATATGACTTGGTATAGACTGGAAGCTCGTCTGTAGTTTTAATTTGATGTTTGACTTGGTTGGTAAAAGATAGGGGGGAATTTTCTTTATGGAATATGTCACGAAATTGTTTACAGAGTTTTTCGATTTCGAGTTTTTCTTCTGAATTTAAATGAGAAGTTCGAATGCATTGGGCAATGTCGAAATTATAGGGATGATCGTCGGCAGGGCTTTGAACAGGAATTTGAAAGATTTCGTAATTGTCATCAAAAGGTTCTACAACTATGGCCACCTTCTTTGATACTACAACTAGATAGTTCAGTGTATGGAATTCTAACAGTACCATTTGGTATATTGACAGGTATTTTTGCGGTTTCTATGGAATTGGGTTCAACATGAGCGAAAAATAAAAGTTTACCTTCAGATGAGTAGTGAGATAATGGTAGGTTTGCGTTTTGTGTTTTTAAAAGTGAAATTTTTAGATCGATATGTACTTCTAAATCCTTTGAAGTTTCGTAACCTATCAAGCCGTCAAAGAAATGGTGGAATTTAAAAAGGCGAAATTTCATGATTTAATTTGAATTGAATTCGCGAAAAGCTGGAATTTTAGCGCAAAAATCTCTAGTAGTTGTTTGGAAGACTGAGCTGATGGTAATTGGTTCTTTATAGATATAATTTGGGAAATAATTTTCAGCAATTTCGAGGTTTATAAATGACTTTGAAGCTCCGCTATCCATCAATAATTTTAAGGGAGGATCAGAAATTATTATGTATGGAAGATCTTTCTTGTCATAAATTTAAAAAATTTCTACGTCTGATTTGTTAGTTCGGGAGCGTCTTGAAAATTTTGTTCGTCGCTGCTTTGTGTTTCTGGATTGTCAGATATTGAGTTTGTGGTGTCTACATAGTCATTAAATTCGTAGGGAGAAATACAATTTTAGTCGTAAACGTTATCTTGGTCGGGCATGTTATTTTCATAAGGGTAGTGAGGAGTGTTTGATTGATAATAGTCATAATATTGCGTTTGGTCGACATTGTGCAGTTCTTCAGAAGTAAATCTGGGTTGTGATGGTTGGGGTTGGTATTGTTTTGGAGGTGGAAGTGCAAATCGATTTTGGTTTCGATTAAAGTTGGATCTGTTAAATGTATTTGACGAGATGCCACTCATAGGAGTTGGTTTGGGCTTACGGAAATTTGAATTAGATTTCCACACATTACTCGGTGCTCTTGAAGGTTGTTGGGAACCGAAAACTTGTCTATCAGTAGAGAATCTATGTGGGATGAATGTGGGTTGATCATTGATTGGTCCACGAGGAAATGGATTTGAAACATTTTGTATTGGCATTAAATTGTGACCGAAGTTAGGGACATTATAATTAGTTTGATTTTGATAGTTTTGATTGAATTTTGGATATGGTTTATTCTTAAAAGTTTCGTTATTTGATTTTTGAAGGTGCCGGATATTATTTTCTGCTATAATAAATTGTCTAGCTATTGCAAGAGTATCAGGTTTTATAGCTCGAATTGTGGAGCCCATAGGTTCTTTCAAACCGGCCAAAAATATTTTTAAAGCATGTGTATTGTAAAAATTTTTCTCTACGGTTGCACCAGCTTGACTAGTTTCATGACAATCAACGTAATAATGAAGAGCACTCAAATTAGACATTACTCTAGTGTAAAAATTGAGAGCAGGTTCGTTAGAATTTTGTCTCAACTGATCTAAATCGATAAGTAATCTGTTCTCGTCTCTCTGGTCGCCGAAGTGAGCTACCAGAGTGCTTTTAACTGTTTTACAATCTTTGTTTATACAAATACTGTAAACTTCTCTCGCGTTTCCAACTAATTTTCCATATATTCCGAAAATTAAACTAATGTTTTGAACGCAATTGACATTTGCGGGATTTAGATCCCAATAAGTTTTAATTAAAGTGTTACTCGTCTCTAAGAAAGACGCTAATTCAAGCGCATTACCATCAAATTTTGGTACGATTTCTAATAATTTAATTTCAAATTTGGGAACAGACATTGTTGAATTCAATTCACTATTATTAGATTTAATATTTTCTTCAATGCTTAGATTATTTAAAAGAGAACTAACTTCTAATACTGAACTTTCTTTTTCTTCGTCAGAAGAATTAAAATTAAAATTCGATTCAATACTAATATTAAGCTCACTGTCGCTTTCCACTATGGAATCTTCAGATGAGGAGAATGACATAGGCTAAGAAAGATAATAGGATAAATAATATGAGCAACCCACAGTAAAATTGCGATGATTTACATTGATCCTCGATGGACTGCACTCTCTGGATTGGCACCGTAATCTTCTCAAACGTTTATTTGCTCTTTTCGGATTGTTCAAAATTTGGAAAATTTCGCGATGAAGGTTCTCCCAAATAAACAGTAGAAACTGAAGGATAATACACGATGAGAATCCTTTTGGATCCTACTGACTGCGCCACTTTATGTTTTCAAGTTAAAACTTTACTTTTTTAAAAATTATTCAATCACAATAATTACACTTCATTAATATTTATTGAAGTGAACAGTATGAAGTCTATAATCATTCTGAGAATAAAATGTGTACAATGAAGCTATGCGGTGTCCAGTAGTGCAATTCAGCATTATGACGTAGTCGATCGTCCGATGATGGTTCGATGTAACAATACCATATAAAGTCACGAATTCAGCTGACGGGATATCTATCGTTTCATAACTGCATATTTCACAAACGGTGTTAACTCATCTATTACGTCAAAATTACCTCTCTTATATAAACGAAACGGTTTAACAAATCTGTTCGGGGGCAACTCGAAAGGATTACTAGTGTCCCTAATGTGCCTAAATTCGATTCTCATAACTTGTCTAAAAATATCGTTTGTGATAAAAATATAAGTACTTAACTTAAATAACTTACCCGTTTGCTATATATTTATACTCATTAATAAAAATAACTTAAAAAAATTTGGGAATCGCATTTGTAACAATCTTGTTATAAGAAATAATAAGTACAAAAAGTACCTTACAAAGATAGCAATATTTTTAGTAGATCTATTAATAGCTGTATATTTTAAATAACCATATTGCTAGTGCAAACAGAATCTACCCGATTGTATTTTTATTGTAGACTTATGGAATGTCTCATACTATAAATGCTTTTATATTCAACAGATGCTTGGGTTCTAATATGTTAATGTGTTCTAGAGGTTGTTTGAAACTGTTCAATGTATATACAATCTCGAATGTCTCTTGAATTCTAATATTCAAATCCAATTATTCCATAACTGTCGGTAGTCTGACTTCCTTTGATGTAAATACCAACCAAAATATTATGAAATATTTTGATTTTAGATTAGATATATAAGATATCTTTTAATCATATTTTGTTGAATTTGCAATATAGCTGAGGTTATTTCTCAACAATTTCAATCTCAACCTCAGAATAATGAATGCAGCACTTCATTTGGTGTGGTTTGAGGGCTTCAATGGAGGGGAATGGAGTTTTGCGGAAATAATTGGAAAATGAAAATTTCTTAAATGAAACTAACTGTTTCTAAATAACTCCACAATATATTGTGGAGTTATTTAGAAACTGCTTAAATTAATGAAGTAATATGAATAGATTCCACGCAGTAAGGATTATGGAGCGGAACAGAAAATTTCATTGAAAAATATTAATATTGAGACGTTTACTTCAAACTTCAAACAATCTAAAAATCTTAACAGATGTGTATTTTTTCCATTTCATCAGCCTGGCCTGCAACGAGAAAAAGGCGTATAATTCTGATATATTTCATAACTCCGCCGACCAAAATAAAACTATGGAGTAATCATAGAGTTTGAACTAGTTTGGAATAATTTTTACTCATTGGTCCTTTTCAGTTTTTGAATAGTCTGAAAACTATGCGTAAGCTAGAAGTAACAAAGTTTGTTGCCAATTACAGCTCATTAGAATCGAAATTCTGATTTTTTCGGGGAACAATTCAATTGCTCATTGAACAATAGGGATACTGTATTAGATTAATGGATGAGTGACTATTGTTGCCGAATCTTTACCTCTCTGGTCAACATGAGTACATGAGAGCTGAATAACAATAAGCTCCCTGTTCTCTGGCTGCTGCTGTGGTTCAGCAATGTTTTGGAAGGAACATATACTTTGAATCGTTCATGGAGGTCGTCCTTATGCGTATCCGCACCGCAACTATACATAACGTGTAAGGTTTGTTAGCAATGAGAGATTATAATTGGTATTCATTGGATGTTTCTATCATCTCAATCTTGATATTACTAAAAAATACTATAGTATCAGACAGAAATTCTGAAGTAATATGTGAAGACATTAGTGCGAACTAGAAAGTGATAATATTCTG
Source organism: Galeruca laticollis (assembly GCA_963921935.1). NCBI lineage: Eukaryota > Metazoa > Arthropoda > Insecta > Coleoptera > Chrysomelidae > Galeruca > Galeruca laticollis. Next base: position 181,421,988 of record OY998176.1, read on the forward strand.
AATTTTTAACAATTGGTGTTTCTAGTACGGAAATAATATTGTGACCTCCGCTATAACTCTTGACTGCAATCGTTTTTTTCAAATAATAAAATATTATGTAGAGAAGATTTTTACTGGCTTCTATTATTCCAGAAAATGGATCGGTAGGATCAAATCCTATTGAATTATTGATAGTTTGGCAAAATCATATATACGACAGAACAGTCCAAAGAGTCTATAAGTAAAATAGCAGAGGGTATTACAAGTGAGACAAGAGAAGTGTAAAAAAGAACGAGTCAGTCCAGTAGAATGATGGAAGGCAGAATATTGTTAAAATAATAATGAAATCCATACAGGAGCTCCCATTAACGTTTCTCTATAGATATATTGATCACAAAAATCATATTAGGGCTCTTCTCGCCATCAATCACTAGTGTTTTCTTCAACACGCTAAGTAGTTCCATAGAGAGATAAAAATAAGTAGATATTTCAGGACAAAGTACTGAATGCCATGGTTAACTCTTCCTCCGCTTCATTATTCACATCGTATTCAAAATATTGTTAAACGTTTTTCTATCAGTTCTATAATCAGTGTTTTAAATGAGACAGTTGAGTTCTGTAATCATTAATATCTCTTCAAATGTTTTTGGAATACAGCATTTTTTCAATTTGAAATTTTGTGGAAAATCCATTTTATTAAAATGTACTGAAGACTCACATTCTGCATATTTACGTTAATTCCAGTTTTACGTATTTATTGTAATTTGGAATGTCTCAAAATAAGCGTGTGTAATAGCCAAATCGAAAAAATTAAATTTTTCGGTTACTGTACACAATTATGAAGAATCTTCAAACACCTCAAATTTAAACTATATTATAAATTAACATTCTTCAACGTGAAAATGTCATCCCTACTTTCAACCTCCTCCGATGACGGGTACAGCCCCCAATTTTTCAAATGGGAAGTATGGGCTTGTTATATCGTTTGAGAGGTTTTTTCTTTTTCTATTCAGAAATGTTGTCGTCATCAAGTTTATCTCAAAAAAAATAATCTGGTAACCAAAATTCGCTAAACTGTCCTCGATACTAATTACAATATACTCAAAAGTCATTTTTCTTTGATTGATAATAAGAAACTAAGAAAGTAAGCAAAAACCATAACAGTATTTTTTTCATATATATAAAAATACATTGAATATTTTTCGTGGCAAAGGTAATTTATTTAACACACCTTAGAAAATTGATATCTAATTTAAAATATTGTTTCAACTTATGTTACCATACAGTAAGGATCGGAATTGTGAATTTACTTATAACTTACGTTCGAATTTCGTTAATTTTTATTCAAATAAATGTATCGATTAACAGTAATGCCTAAAATAACAGTTCTTCAAACGCTTTTCTACGGAGATAGAACCAGAACACAACAGTAAGATGCTCGTTAATATCATGAGAAATTTTTCCAAGTTGCCGTTAATATCCAAATAGCCAATTAATAGAATAGATAAGCAGTTTCGCGAATGTGGTCAAGACAGGTAGAAAATGCAGCTTCCAATGCATTTAAACATATGAAATAAGATGTAATGCTTGAGTTTGGGGAAAATCCACATACATCGAGTAAACAAATTTCATCAACATTAAATATCAGAATATAATAAAATGCATACTTATAAAATGATACCCACTCAGGAGGTCATGGAAGATTTCGATAGAAGAAATTATTTTTGTGATCGAGTGATGGACATTCTGAATAACAATAATATTACTTTTTAAATGAAACTAATTGTTTCTAGATAATTCAACAATATATTGAAAAAGTGTTGAAAATTCTAAGAATTTGAAAATTGTTTCGATATTGCTATCATCGTCAGAATTACAGAAGCTACATTTCATGTGATGCCTATCTGATGTTCAATAATTATTTTTGGTTAGACCAAGAAGTGACCTACATTGTGATTGACTCAATATATATGAATAGAACAAAGAAGAAGATATGATATTATAAATATTGAAGCATGGATATTATTAGCCCTATGAGAATATCCTGGATATCTTTTTCCAAATTAAGATTAATATAACTGTGCAATGATATAGAAAACTAAGAAAATTGTATATGCTGATCTCCACAATTATTACTTAAAAAGACAGTTTATAAGTGGAAAATTCCCTGTATTCATCTGTTCATTGACGATTTTATATTGTGGGTTTCTTAAATGTCTTCTAGTTTCTAACCCTTCAAGGAAATTCAGTTCTTGTTTCTTGTCACAAATGAGTAGTACTTATTATTCTTTGTTAGATGTCAAGTAGATATTTTGCGTAGTGGGATTTCTCTGGTTGTTCTGATCTGTATGCTCGTAAATGTTCACCGTATCTGATTTCAAAATTTCTTAAACAGCATGACATACTAGTATTAGCTTGCCTTATAGGTAGTAAACGACAATTAGATGTATTTTTAACCACATTGATAATTTGCACCCAAAAATAAAATTCACATTAGAAGTAGAAGGAAATAACTCAATCGATTTTCTTTATTTAAAAATTCAAAGAGTTAGTAATGTACTTGTTTATTCAATTTTCAGAATACCAACTCACACTGATGTGACTATTCCATATAATTCCAATTATCCCATGTCACATAAATTAGCAGCATATAATTCAATGATAGATAGAGCATTTTCAGTTCCTATGAACAAATATAATATTCATTGAAAAACTGATAAAATTAAATAAATAGCAATATCCAGCGGATATCATATGATTACATATGATAAATAAATTATTCAATAAAAAAGTGGCATTACAACTAATATATCCTAAACAAACTAAATAAATGAAAAATCACAAAACCATCACATATGCAGCTAATATTTCGGATATATTTCAAAGATAGCAATAAATACAAGAATTTATTTTGAAGTAATGTGAGTACAAAAGTGTAAAAACAAAAATAACCCCATTAAAGAAGCCTGGCATATATGAACTTAAATGTCCAGAATGAAATGCTGTATGTTTGAATCAAACCCTTAGACATTTTTAAATCAGATACAGTGAACACTTACAAGCATACAGATTGGAACAAACAGATAAATCCCACTACGCAAAATATCTACTTGACACCAAACATCCTTTAACACCTATCACAGAACTAGAAGTACTATATATTTGGGATAAGAAACAAGAACTGGATTTCCTTGAAGAGTTTGAAATTGGAAGACACTTAATAGACCCACAATATGAAGTCGTAAATGAACAGATAAATCTAGGGAGTTTTCCACTTTTAAACTGTCATTTTAAGTAATAATTGTACAGATTAGCAGATATAGTTTTCCTGGTTTTCTGTATCATGTCTTCTTCTTCTTTCTATTAGTTTATTTTATGTCAATCACAAGGTAGTTTTCCTGGTTTTCTATATCATTGCACAGTTATACTGATCTTAATTGGAAAAATGATATCGAGGATATCACCATAGGGCTAACAATATCTAAGTTTCAATATTTGTGATATCACATCTTCTTCTTTTTTCTATTAACATATATTAAGTCAATCACAAGTTGGGTCACTTCTTGGTCTAGCCAAAAATAATTATCAAACATCAGGTAGGCATCACATGAAATGTAAGTTTTGTCATTCTAACGATGATAGCAATATCGAAACAATTGTCAATTTCTTAAAATTTCCAACATATTTTCAATATATTGTGGAATTATCTAAAAACAATTAGTTTCATTTGAAGAGTCATAATATTGTTATCCATGTTATGCTATCACTCGATCACAAAAATAAGTTCTTCTATCAATTTCGTCTTCCATGACCTCCTGAGTGGGTATCATTTTATAAGTATGCATTTTATTTTGTTCTGATATTTGATGATAAAGAACAATAGTATCGTTATATTTTCTGATGAATGCTCTTTTTTAATTAATGGTGATGCTAATCGTCAAACTCAAAACTACTGGTCAACAGACAATTCTCACTGGATGATTGGAGAATACACGCAATACTTTCAAATGGTTAATGTTTGGAAGGATATTCTTGGAAACCCACCATTGGACCCTTTTTAATTTTTAGCACTACTTCAAATATGTTGTCGATCCAACTTTTGTAGATTTATATCCCGTTCCAGGACACCCTCAAGTTCCAGCGAACACGATAGGGTTCCAGCGAACACGATAGGGTTCCAGTAACATGAAGCACGTGCCATATTTCCAATTAGGTAGATATCGAGGCAAGACCAGTGCGATCACTTGATCTTAACCTAATAGATTTCTTTTTATGGGACATGTGAAGAGTATTGCATACAAAACTAAGCCCATAGATTTGATTTAGTTGACTTGAAAAACGAATAACGTTTGCGATCAAGTCGAGCATGCCTGATGTGTTAAATAATATTCGAAGACATTTTAATTTGAGATTAGGATGTTGCCAGGACGTTCGCAATGAACATTCTGAATATCTACCGCATTGATATGCATAGTTTCGTTTCTGACATTCTGAACAACTAAGAATTACTTTTTATCTTTGAGTGTCAGTTAGCGAATATCGGTAATAGCTTTTTTGAATATGGAAGCAAGACACCCTTTAAACGATATATCACAAGCCCATACTTTCCACTTGAGAAAATAGGGCTTGTACCTCTTCTTTTCAAGTTGAAGAATATCATCAATCTATAGTTTAATTTTGAAGTGTTCCGTGATTTTTCATATTTATGTACAGTAACTGAAATATTGAATTTATTCCATACTATATAAGAAATCTAACATCCCATACTAGATTAATATTCGTTTTATAAACAGTGGATAAAAACATTATTTATCTATCTTGATCCAGTTCAAAAAGGCAGCTGTAGCTACCTAGGAATTTTGTTACAGTAGCTATTTGGTTACTGAAATTGACTGTCTCGACCCTTACTTCGTGGAATATGCTCATATTAGTGTTTTTAAATGAAACTCACGGTCTCTAGTTACAGCTACTGATACGCTGGCAATAATGGATTACATAAAGATCACCAAGCAGCAATTACCCGATAGGACATGAGAAAAGAGTTGTCAAGACATTCGAACATTTCTTCATCAACCTATAGACTGAAATCGAAAATACGAAAATTTGAAGTTCTGGAGCGTGAATGTACAATGTGAGTATTATACATCAGTAACAAAAATGAACCGAATTTACTAAGAACTGGAACATGTTATATGTATAGGATGCAGGGAAAATGATCAATAATCGTTTAGATTGAATTTGTTATATGACGGAACAAAAAATACACTTAAATGCACTTAATTTGATAAAGTGAGAGCTCTTTTCTTTGTTATTCGTGGGTTTAATTAATTAATTTTTCTCAAAATCTTCTACAACCCTCCAACAAATTTGTTGAATTTGACCAATCCAAGATGAATTACTACTTTTTCATTGCATTTGCCAGTAAGGAGGATACCTAGGAAATATAATTTTGTGTTTCTTTCCAATGTGTGTTTTATTATCCTATTATCGCTTTATCAATGAAGTTTCAGGTTTTTTTATTACGATTTTATTTCACAATTTCGCCTTTTATTCCACCCATTTCCAATCCAAGCCCTTCTGTAGCTTTGACAAATTGTTTCATTCTCTTATTATCTTCAACATATATGTTCTCCTACTATGAAGACCAATTTATCTATACACAGACCAGACACAAATATGCATAGATGACTTTTATATACGGATACATAGTCATCTCAATATTAAAAATTTTGTAGTGGTTGTAGTCAAAACTAACACAACCGCCATAATTTGAAGTCACACATCAATAGTTCAATTCATAATTGACTTAATTTTGGCGTTCTCAAAATTATCCTATACAAAACGAAATACGTGTGCGTGTAGAATGTAGAATAATCACATCCAAATATTTTTATAAAGAGAAGAGATTATTATTTTGCTTTCTTATTTATTCAAACATAACTTTATTGAATATTTCAGAGAAATTCTACATTTAAAACCGGTTCGTTGAGCATCGAATTATTTTTTGAACTCTATAACAGCACGAGATAGATGCTCCTATCTATGGTGTCACTTAAATAGAATCAAATGTGTGCAAATTTTCTCATTTTATTAAATACAAACACATGATTAAGATTATCTCAATCAATACAAAATCAGGGTATTGCATGTGGTCAACTAATAGCATGGTATATCTGATAAGAGCTACTTGACTGTAAATAATTAACTCATCTCTTTTTTACAGTGCTAACATGTAACCCAGTCATACTTCTGTCCGTAATTGTGAAGATGGTGGGAACTAATGTTGAATAATATTATTTTGCATTGATAAAATGGGTAGAGACATAATAATAATGTTTTTATTTTTCAAATATGAACATGTATGAGCAGTTAAGAGTAATATTATCTCAGTAAAAATTATCTCACACGTTTCTGTCTCAAGTAGGGAGCTCTTCTCTAAAGTGGTAGTGGTAGTAGATGTACTTGGCTCAAGTTCATTACTTAGCATAGTACCATATGTAGAACGTTTGCAGATAAGTATTATTATACAATCATTTTCGTCAGAGTTTTGAGTTATGTTATCTGCAAATAGTAATTTCTGTTAGTTGCACAGTAGTTTTAAACATAAAATTGTAATATTGGCCATTGATGAAAATGTGTTGATAAGAAGCAAATATATTCGGCGAGGAGACTATTTGTTCAAATAAGTAGATATAACATGTATAATGACAATTTCAGGTAAAAAGATTTAAGTGGTTAATATAATTAATTACCGTCTCTGTTAGCAGATTGTACACAATCCATATCATTTGTGAGATTAAGCACCTGATTGAAACAAACCATAGATACACTGAATATTCTTCATACTCAACAAAATGTTGTTTGTTGAATGTTTATGTGAGCAAAGTCTAATTTTGTGTAACTACTCTAACCTACGTACTTACCTGGAAGATTGTGTATCGGTAATTAACTTAATGTTAAACGTCTTTTGCTGTTGGGCAAAATATACCCTTCATGAAAATGTTCATCACAAACCACATAACATCTATATAATCTTCTTTTATCCATAGCTTTCAATTTCTCATTTCCTACACTACTCAATCAGTGGCTGCAAACCTGGAAAAAAAAAATTCAAGAAATGTAGATAAAATACACCTATTTTAAAATGAATTATTGACAGTAGACACTATTTAAATGTTAAAATATTACCTTCAATGGGGAAACGGTGCATATGAACTTCTTTATTGGTGTTATTACAATTAGTTACACAGCAATAGAATAATACCATCATTCCTCTAGTTTATAATCATCAATATTAATATTAAGTGAACGCATTAACAAAATCAATAATAGGACCACACCCAAAATTTTTATGAAAGTAACCACTGAGTAAAATATTTTAAACTTCGAACGATTGAATGCAAAGCATATGAATCGTTGAAAGAAACCTGACATGAAACATTTGGGTTATCTTCCACTTTGTACACATCCGCAATTGAAGAAAAACAAAATACAACGATAGGAGCGACCTCATCAAGGATGTAGTGAAAACTAAAAAAAAAATGTTTTACCTTGAGCGTAAAAGATGTTACACCGTCCTAATATGTTTTACTCAGAACAACGTCTTAAAGAATGATTCTCCTTGCAATACAATTAATAATATAGAAGATAGTGTTGTTTAAAATAAAATATGTAAATCTGGAATGTGAATTATGCTGATTGTCTAAAGCTCACATAGACAAAATGTCACGAGCTGTATTCATTTATATGCCTAAGTTGATTAAAATCTTGTCAATAACAGCAACTCTACTAAATTAGTAAGTGATAGAACGCTAAACTAGATATCACATAGAAGAAAGGGGCAACGAAGTAACATACATCAACAATTTTCAGTCAACTAGTAGATTAGATAATACATCACACATCAAAAAGAAATAGAACTCATTAACTCATTTGTGCTTAGGTACACATTTCGGTATAAACAGAGCAATGGACAGAACATGGAGTATTTTGGATGGGAAGCTTCAAGTTAGAATCAATTGTACTTATTCTGCACCAATAATACAACAAAATAGTATGCGACAGGGAACAATCATTAAACTCATAGTGTTCTAGAGAATCATCCAAAATATTCAAAGACTCATCAAAATAGGATCACATAATATGTAGGCGATCTTGTTATATTCGTTAAAGTATCGCAAGTATGCCGTCATTACTTCATCGAAAAATTGGATAAATAAGGTCAATCAAATCAAGATTTCGCTATCGTGCCAGAAGGACCAGATGCATAATTTTCTCCAAGAAAAATAGGTATGTTAACCAGGAATATGCCAGAAATCTTGTTGAAAGATGTTGCAGTGGACTCCACTCACTCAGAGTATTATCAAACAGATACCAGAGATCCAACCAATAAACACTACTTTTCCTACTATACAAACACTTGATCAGATCAAAAATTGATTATTGATCAGTGAAATTATATATGGTGAACGGCAAATTAATACAGAAGCAAAGATTAAAGGTTGTGAGAAAAATATTCAAAATATACAGAGAAATATCATGGCTAACAATAACGACTTACAAGTAATACAAAAAGAAGTGAGCGAAGGCATACCAACTAATTCAAACGTGGCTGAAGAAGAATTAAAAAAGACAGAGAGAAAAATAAATATGGAAATAGAGAAGAGAATATTAGAAGTCAGGGAAGAATGTAAGAAAACAGAAGAAATAATGAATAGTCAAAGACAGAATGAAGATGGTTATAGACAAGAGAACAGGGGCAAATGGTAGTTACATATTGCCATAACGATAATAGTTCAATAAAATTTGATGGGGATATTAGTAAAATTCATCCTACTCTATTTTCAAATATAATTAGGGAGAAAATATCAAAATATGGGGAAAGACAGGATTGTGAGGAATTGATTAGGATTAGTTTAGGGGGTCAAGCATTAATTTGGTTTGCGAGTAGAGAAACTGAAATTAATAATTACCAATATTTTCATGATTTATTTATAAATTATTTTTGGGGAACTGTGAATCAATCAATAATAAGGGAAAAATTTCACTTTGGTCAAAACAGAGAAAATTATGGTCAGTCAGCACACATGTACATCATGCAGCTATATACCCAAGCGCAATATTTAGAACCTAAAGTGACTGAGGAAGAAGCAGTGTTACTTCTATCCAGACATTTTAAACCCCAAATAATGGAGGCTGTTGCAATCCAAAGTATAAAGACTATAGAACAATTTATCAATTACTTAATGAGAATAGAGAGAAACAGTCCTAGTCATAATAACAATACAAATTCTGACAAATATAACCGAAGAGAAAATAATATCGTACAAAATAATAACAACTGAAACAATCAAAATAGACAGAATCATTATAACAATTTGATTGATAGACAAAATCAACAATACTCAAATACCAGAAATAATGATAGTAGATTCATACATCATAATACAGAAAATAATAGAGCTAATCTTGTGAATAGAAACAACAATAACTTTGACAATATGAATAGACAAAATAACTATAATAATAATTATACTAGACAACATCATAACAATAATAATCAGAATAGACAAATTAATTATCATAATAATGACCAACATCGACAACAAATTAACACAAACAGAAATAATAATGCACAAGGTCAAACTAGAAGAGTATATTTTCAAACGAGAACTCAATCTCGAGAAGGTAGTGTGGGAAGTAGTAGTGAACTGAATCCTATAAATAGAAGACAGTCAGACAGTGATATTGAGGACATGAATCATGATTCTCAACATGAGTCTAATTTTTGATACAGCGCTCTCCAAATTTCACGAGCAATATGTGTATATACGAACATTATACGGAATTTTTAAAATATGATGATGAAATTGAATTGAACGAAACAACTAGTTTATTAAAATTAAAAGTACAAGTAGGAAACCAAGACATAGACATAATAATTGATAGTGGTAGCGAAGCTAGCTTAATTGATAGTAATTTCTTGTCGAGATTTCCTAACTCAGGCAAAAATCTTATAGAAATTCCTAAAATTAATATCGTAGGTGCTAATAATAAAAAACTTTGCGAGGTAAATCAAATTTTAAATATAACTGTGTATTCTAATAACGAACCAGTACAACTTGATTTGTGAGTAACAAAAAAAATACAAATTGATGTGATTATTGGTTTTGATCAGTTAGATAAATATCAATGTATATTAATCAGACGAAATGTGATAATGATAAATATTACAATAATTGTAATGAAAATAATGGAGTATATAGGGGGGATGATGATGGGGAATTGAATGTAGATGATATTAAATTGATTTGTCCCAAAAATAGGGAAAATATAATATTGAATTTAATAAAAGAGTATAAGGAACTTTTCAACAATAAGTCACGCATAGCTGAAAATTATGTACATCTTAATTTTTAGCAAATCTCAGGACGAGCACCTAAAACATATAAATTTAATATTATTAGCTTCAGATAAAGCGGGTTTGAAACCTAAATAAGTGTGAATTTTATCAAACTGAGACAATTCTTTTAGGATATAAAATTGACAAATCTGGTATATCTATGGATTCAAATAGATTGAGAATCATTTCATATTATATCAGACCGATGAATTCACGACCATTGAGGGGTTTTCTGGGAATGAATAATTTATTTTAAACGTTTAATACCAAACATCACTGAATTAGAGTTACCTTTGTTAAATTGGCTTAAAAAAAGGAGTTAAATGGAAATGGGAGTCAGAGCATGAAAGGGCTTTTGTAGAAATTAAAAATAGATTTTTCAATACTATTAAAGTTTTCTATCCGGATTATGTTTACCATTCACTCTGAGAACAGATGCATCTATACATCGATTTGTAGGTACACTATTACAAATTCAAAATAAAATAGAGGTTCCAATAACGTTTGTTTCCAGAAAGACTAAAGCACATGACCAAAAATATGCTAGCAGTGAACTAGAATTAGCATCTATTTTATATGCTGTAGAAAAACTTAAATTTTATTTGTTAAATAGAAAATTTATTTTAGAAACAGATAATTGTGGTTTATTATCATTATTGAACAATACATTTGGAAACAGTAGAATTCATAGATGGTCATTGCTATTACAAGAATATTCATTTGATATTGAACATGTTAAGGGTAGTTTAAACATAGTAAGTAACTCAATATCGAGAATGGATGGACAAAATACACAAACCAGACAAGTAAGAATTGGACTTTAAACATATTAGCAGACGATGAGACAATCTTCTCTAGACAAACGATTTTATAAGATCAAATGAAACTAAACACACAATCAAAAATAAAATCAGAGCTCAGGGGACAATTTTATATTCGGACGGTAGCTGGACAAGAACAATACGTAATCACTGAAGAACTAGCTCAGTCAATACTTAAAACATTACATATCACATATCGACATCCAGGAAGCAGGAAATTATGGCTATTATTCAGGGAAACATTTATATCTAAACGAGACCATACAATTTCTAAGAAAGTCTCTAGAACATGTGAAACATGCCAATTAGCTAATGATAAAAACAGACAGAATCAAAACATACCGAAAACAATAAATTCGTCTCATCCACTACAAGTAATATCAATAGATTTCATATCTAACTTGACAACCACAGACAATAAAAACAAACATATTTTTATAATTTTACAGAATACATTCAACTTTATGCGTGTAGACAAACTAATACAAATGTAGTCAAATCATGTATTAATTCATTCATTAATACTATAGGACGACCACAACATTGTATCATGGACAACGCTACGTATTTTAATAACAGTAGATTTGAAAAAAATGTAAGCGAACAAAACATAAATCCCAGCTTCATTTCAATTAGACATCCAAATGCAAATCCTGTAGAAAGATATATCCGAGAGGTGATAAAATATCTTAGAATAATAGTACAATTTGAACACCATCTATGGGACACTAAATTATTAGATGTAGGAAATTTTATGAATCAATTACCTAATACTGTGACAGAACAATCCCCACATGTATTGATGAAAATAACTCCTTTATATAGACCATGGTTATGTGTGAATAATCAAGATTGCCAGAGTGTTATTGATGAGGTCAGTCAGAAAATGAATGGAAGTGGTGATTAGTAACTAAGAAGGAAAAATAAATTAATAAAAAATAGAGTAGTATACAAAAAGGGTGATTTGGTTATTGTAAAAGCATTACGAGTACCAGATACAAGGGCTAGAGTGAGTAAAAAGTTACTTTTATCATTTGAGGGACCATATGTAGTTGAAAATGAATATCCGGTGAATTCATATTTATTAAAAGAACCTATGAGTGATAAGACAAAAGGTATTTTCCATATATCACAAATTTATGAATATTCTGATGAACATAAAGAGTGATCAGAATATATTAGATAGATTAAGTGTAAATAATATTTAAGAGAACATATAATTTATGAATGTAAAATATGCATGTTACATCATATTTTAAATTCAAAAATTGGGGCATTTATTAAAGATTTTATGTACTCATATTGTAGTTATTTCAACAGAAATTTAAGATGTCACAATTTAAAATAAATTAGAAACTATTTATAGGAAAAGAAAATCTTCAATTATCCATGAACAATTTTTATAAAATCATAGATGTTGATATTCAATAGTCAAAGGTAAATTCATAGTAACAATTTTTGAAGTATACTGTAAATAGTACATCCAATCGGAATATAATGTTTGTATGTCACTTTTGTAATTTGATTTAATTTAAAAGATAAGATTTTCAATAACATTTAATACAAGTTAGATTGCTACTCTGATTTTATTTATGGTATGAATTAGTTAATAATAATATTGTAAATAAGGAATTTATATAAATGTCATGAAGTGACAAATTGAAATTAAATAAGTACTTACCTGATGATATAAAAGAATATGTTGGTAAGACATCAAGGTAAGAATAAAAAATTGTTTTCATGGTGGATGCTAAGGGGAAACTAAGGAAGGATGTTGACTGGGGAGAGTGAAAAGAAAGGGTTCAAGAAAAATGTTTTTCTGTAAAATATATCAGAGATTACGGTTAGCAAGGAGCTAACTAGAAGTGTAAACGTAGTCGTCGAGATCTTCACGAGTTAATACGAGTTTTGGATAATTGTCAAAAAGAAAGTCTTCAGAGTCGGTGAGATACTCAATTATTATAAAAATCTCATTTGCATCATATATAATTTGTACAAGACACATTAATCGTGTAGATTCATCTGAACGAGGTTCCAGTATCCAGAAGTTGAAATAAATTCATAAATATTATTTGTGGATTCATATAGTGAGTGTTATTTGAGGTTAAAACATTCTATAGTATTGAACATGATCTAAAGTGCCTAGATAAGATTAATTTATAGGTTGTATTATTTATGATAGAAATTTTAACTTACAGAAGAATTTGATATCAAATTTTTACGAATATTCGTAAGATATTGTTCGCAAATCATAGTTTATATTTAGGTTATAAGACGCATCCTTTTTCTTTAGGTCAACTGCAGTAAGGCATATCAGCTGTTTATTTATTTCGAACGGAAGCCTTGTTCAGTATTTTTTTTCTATGAATTGCGAGTATTGGTAGTATGAATATTTCACAGTTGTATTGTTGTCAGAAAGACAAGCTTTTCTTATATATTGTTGATATTGTTCCATGAAAACAAAACTAGGGTACATACCTATATCATTTTTCAAATACACATATAAGCGTATTTCAAAACGATTGGAACTTTATCTATGACCCGTTAGCTGTACTAACCCTGAAACACGACTTTGAGGTGAGTAGTTGATTCTCTGTCTAAGAAGCCGTGACATTTGAATATAATAAGGTTCATAGAACAAAGTTTTGTAGTTTAAAATAATAATAATAATAATAAAAATATACAATAATATATATATATATATATATATATATATATATATATATATATATATAATGAATAAATGAATTGAAATTTCACAAAATAGGAGGTGTGTCTATATGAGAAATAAATTCCTATTTTCTGCTGCACCTACGTTTTAGCCAAATTTCAATAATTTCGTCCTAACGCAGAATATTAAATTACATCCCCTTCGTAGAACGTGACTTCGATCGACCATTTTGTCGGAACAGACATGTGTGGTGATTCGCACCCGATAGGAGAAGGGCATAGTACACTGACCGGTTTCGACCTTCTTGGGTCTCTTCAAGACTGCCGTAATGCCTTCTATTTCGGTGTGTCTAATTTGAACTGAAGGTTCCGTCCTCCGACAACCTCTATTTGGTTCGTGTGGTTACACACTTGCGAGAAGTAGTCAGCTGGCGCCATCTTCACTTTCAATTGCGAACCACCACCTCAGATAATTAGGATCGATCGACGTCACGTTCTTCCAACTGGATGTAATTCATTATTCTATGTGGTATTAGCCAGGCAAGTAGTTGTTTTTCTCTTGAAAGAACGGTCAGGCTAATATATCTATATTATTGAGATTTTGACTGAAACGTAGGTGCAGTAGAAATTCGAAATTCATTTTTCATATACATGTATATATACGAGTATATATGGACCTACGTTTCAGTCAAATCTCAATATTGTTGTTAACATATCACGCGATATTCCTACATCTTCTTTGTTATATATATCTCTATCTATATATTTATATATATATATATATATATATATATATATATATATATATATATATATATAGGAGATAGTCTCTGCCGACTAATTAGGTATAAAACCAAGAACCTAATACTATCAACAAAAAAAGTGACCATAATAATCTGAGTGATATTTATTATTATCTACTAACAATTTATAATAAAAATAAATAAATTTCAAATTCTTATACATAATTAAAGCTATATAAATAAAATTTGATGATTTTTAGAAATAATTTTATTTTAGGTGAATGATTTTAAAAATTATCGCAATACTTTTAAATTATTAAGATGACATGATGACATCTATAATAATTTGAGGTTGAATTTTATATAATAAAAGAAGAATTTTTGAATTACTATTAACCTATATTACAAATATAACCAATTTTCTTCTTTTGTTTTCAAAAACATTTTAGCATATAAAGAAAATGTTTACATTCATGAATCTGTCAAAATGTCAAAATGATTTATGATTGAAAAGAAAATTTTTTCAAAAAAATTCGAATATAATTATATTTACCAATTTATAACAATCTCAATTTACTTATCCTTGATAACGGAAATAAAAGTTTCCGAAAGCTTGGAAGAAAAACAGTAACAAGAGTTTTCTTTAATTAACTTGCCGTTACATCAATATTCGTGGTTTTATATATATATATATATATATATATATATATATATATATATATATATATATATATAAAACCCATGATTCTCTTTGTTGTTGTTGTTAACATATCACGCGATATTCCTACATCTTCTTTATATATATATATATATATATATATATATATATATATATATATATATATATATATATATATATATATATACATAATATGTTCATCCAGAACTGGGTGTAGCAGTCAACAGTGGGGCTGGTGAGAAATCAAACAATTTTATTATTCATCAAGCTTTCAACCCTTGAATGATGAGAATGAGATTAATAAGAACAAAATTCCTGAAATTTTCCCCTAACACAGCACACTAACAATGCATAACATCTTCGTTAATGAAGTGTTCGCTGGTTTGCATTTTAGTTAAAGGCCATTTTGTGTTGTTCCGTGCTCACCGTGTTGTTCCATGCTAATTGTCACTTTTACCATTTGTTATCATTTGTTTTCATTTGGAGTTTTATCAGTTAATTTCTAACATCTTAAAATGTAATAATCATTGTTTGTTTAATCCGATAATAATTTCTAAATCAGTACAATGTTATTATTTGTAACGGTTTTTGTGTTACTTTTAAATGTTTTTTAAATGTATATATTGTTTATGGAGTTTTTATTGTTTCCAACTTTTATGGTATAGTCGATCTGACAATCCATTTTAGTAAGTACGACTATGTTTTGTAACGTATTGTTTTTAAACATATAATATTTGTAGTCATCCAGAGGAAGACTCCGAACAGGTTGAAACCTTGATGAATAATAAAATTGTTTGATTTCTCACCAGCCTCACTGTTGACTGCTACACCCAGTTCTGGATGAACATATTTTGTTGCTATTCTCCAGTCAAACGTACCAATAATTTTATATATATATATATATATATATAAATATATATATATATATATATATATATATATATATATATACATATATATATATATATATATATATATATATATATATATATATATATATATATATATATATATATATATATATATATATACATATATATATATATATATATATATATATATATATATATAAAACAAAGAGAGAAACCTGCAACATATACTAAAATATGGAATGAAAGACTACACACTGTAAGCAAATACAAAATTTTGGAATTTGAATTTTTTTTTAAAATTGTCTGAAATGGAGACAATCTGGATTATTTATTTTTAAATAGAGAAAGAAGACAAGAGTCAAACTGTAGCATTATGGTGGAAATTTTAAATACACTTTGTAGATACATATGTGAAATATATAACATGAATTGTCATTCCTTTGAGAGAGAGAACTTTTGAACGTTGTTTCATATGAATTATAACAATCTATTTCTCACATTGTAAAAGTGAAAAAATACTATGATTTGTCTTAAAAAGTAATAATTAGATATTGAAAGAAGTTTTCTGATAAGATTATGTAATTATTTAATATATGTCAAGGTAAAAAGTCAAATAATAACATTAGGTTTATAAAGCATGACATTTGTGAAATGAATTGTCATTCCGCATAGATATAATTGAAATGAAAAGAACTGTCATTCATTAATATTTTGGAATACAATTTAAAGGGAGTAGTACATGGGTTCTAATCATTTAAAGACTTCAAACAGAATGTCCTAGAAAGATAGACGGACAATTTATAACTTGAAGTGAAACTTATCAACAAGAATTGATTGGTGGAATACATTTGAAATATTTTCATCAGCGACAAGCAGATTAATATTTAAAAAATTGAATAAAAAATTTGTTGATAATGTACACTATTCACTAGGTAGAATTTCTTTTTGGTAGAAGTGAATGAGTGAGAAGCAAAATTTTTGAGAAAAATAATTCAAACTCTTTAAAAAGCAACATTTTTGGAATGGTAATTATAAAAAGAAATGCATTATTCTTAAAAGCAACTCAGCAATTTGATTAATCAAGTAGATAGACATAATTTTAACAAGATAATTGGTAAATATAATAGAGTACTGACTGTAAAATTTATCAATATAACCAAGTAAAAGATTGTATTGTGGAAATGGTGTCTCCACAATACATTTCAGAAAGGACTGGATTATTGATTTCGTCTAAAATGTATTGACGTGGACGAAATGAGGCATCAATTTTGGATATTACCCAAGCTGGACGGATTGTTTGGTTTTCCAGGAGGTAACCTAGAATAAATTAAAAAAAAACCAGTCATTGAAGTGTATTAGAACGGAACAGTGAACAGGTATTTGAAACTATTTCATTTATATATTAAAAGAACAAATAAACTTACTTGTTTTGTGCAAAGAATTGAACTTTGATATTTCATACATTTTTATCAGCATTGTTTTCGCCATTTTGTGTCATGGACAGTTTGTGACGGAATTCGTTTTCAAATTTGTATATAATGTTGCCTATTTTGTAATCACAAATAAAAATAATATTTCATCTGAGTGTATGGTTTGTTGAATGAATGATCATCATAGATAGTTTGTTTTCATACGTTTTTGTAAAAGAATGATGTATTTGTTTTCAAAATATTAAATAGCGTTTTTCACTTGAAAAACTTTTTGAAATTATATTGTTGAGATTTTTCATTTCTTGGTGATTGCTCCATCTATATTCAGCAGTTGGCAGTATTGACCCGACGTTTTTAAATCGTGGAGGGGTTCGAAATCAAACATACAGGACCATCTCTAGAATTTATTGAGAAATAAAAAGCAAGTATTTTTTTTTGATTAACAAATTTTTTTTATTCAAATGTAAGGATTTTATTTAACTTTGGCGCTCATATTTGAAATTAAAATTGTTTCGTTTTTAACATTTGAACCCTACTTTGAGATTGTGGAGTCTTTCATGCAAAGGTATAATTATTTTATAACCTATTTTAAATATTTATAATATACCGGGCAAACAAAAACTAACAATAAATATCAACTAAACTAAAATAAAAATAATAAAGGTACCACAGGAGTACCAATCCACAATAATTTGACGCACGCAACGTGAGGCAAATATAAAAAAAAATTGTAAATAATAATAAAAAAGGTTTGAAATAATAATTTTTTGACTATAATAAAAAATTGAATGAATAAGATGGACAGAAAATTGACATTGACAAATGGAAAACGGGAATATAGGACACAGGAAACGCAAGAATTAACAGAAGAGGAATATGATCGGATAATGCAATTCTTGATTAGTTGGAATAAAGAAATTAGGGAAGACATGAGAAGAATGGATCAAAATATGAACAGAATAGAAGGTAATTTGTTAAAAAAATGGACCAATGTCATGAAGAAATAATACAAGCAATAAGAGGAGAGGGGATTAAAGAAATAACGGAAATAGACAATTCACAGATTAACAGAATTAACAAAATGGAAGAGAAAGAAAAGGATTTCAAAGGAGCGATTCAAATAGATGTGAAGATACAAAATGAAAATATAAGTAGAAATGATGATACGATAGAACAAAAATTAAGTAATAAAATGGAAATTGACGAAGTGAAAATACAAAGTGTGATGGAGTTTAAAGAAGTTGTGGAGGAAACAGAAAAAATACAATTTATTAAAATACAAAGACAAATAAATGAGGAGATGATAAATAGCAATTTACAGAATCTAAGAAGTGAGGAAGTCATGAAAATTTATGAAAAAGAGATTTATTGGAAAATAACAGACCCAGATATTAATATATTGAAACGAATAGTAACATATGGTAAAGGAAATAATAATAATAGGGGAATGAAATTCAATTGGGAGTTAGAGCAAATGAACAAGATATTACAAGAGACCAAGGAAGAAATAGAAGAAACCATAAGACAGAATATAGAAACCATAATTTATGCAGACAATTTCGAAATGAGATTAAAACTTGGCAGAAATATAAAGATAGTTGATCCCAGAAATTTTAATAGGATAATTGAAAATGAAATGATAGGAAGTGAGAGTATTATGGGAAATGAAATAATAAAAAGAAGAAACAATAGTATGAAGAAATTGGAAACGCAAATTTAGATTAATCTACTGGGAGAAATTGATGATTGAAAGTTTATAATTAACAAATAATAATTAAAAAAAACATCTGTAAATATAATTTTGTACATAGATATAAATAAGGATATGTAAAAATATAATGATGAAATACGGAAATAATTACATTAACAGATATAATACCAATGGAGATTATAATAAAAATAACAATTATAACAACAATTCAGGAAATAATAATAACTATAATAAGAACGATAGTAACCAAAACAACTATGACAGCAACTTGAAATATAATAACAACCAAAAATAACAATTACACAGAAAAATATTCGAAGGAGAGAAGAGAGAGTGATAACATATGAACAGCCAATGGAGAATATATTAAATTTGGGGAAGATTTGAAATTAAAAGAAATAATGGGATTGATAAAAATTAAAGTAAAATTAAATGGGAAACAAGTCAAAATATTAATAGATACTGGTTCGGAAGCGTCCATAATAAAAACAAAATTAATTGAAGAGAACATTAAAAATTATCAGAATAAGCTAATCAAAATACCGAAAACTACATTAGTAGGAGTAAATGGAAAGAAATTGTGTGAAGTTAGCAGATCTATAATACAAAGTATTGAATTAAAGGATGGGAAAGAAGTTGAGATGCAATTATTGCTAGTGGATAATTTAGAAACAGACATAGTTATAGCAATAGATGAATTGACGAAATATAAGGCAAGAATTGATTTTGAAAAGATGGAGATAGAATTAAATGGTAATAGGATTGAATTTGAGGAAGAGAATATGGAAGAATTGGCAATTGAAGAGGATAATAAGAAGTTGTGGAATATAGAAAAGAATGGAAATATGGAAGTATTGGCAATTGAAGAGGATAATAGGAAGTTATGGAATATAAAAAGGAGTGGAAATATGGAAGAATTGGAAATTGAAGAGGATAATAGGAAGTTATGGAATATAGAGAGGAATGGAATTATGGAAGAATTGGAATTAGTGTGTGGAAATAAGGAATATGAAGAGAAAGTAAAGAATTTGATAATGAAGTGTAAGGGATTGATTAAAAAGGAGATGAGAATGGCAAATAATTATGTACATAAGATAGAAGTTAGGGGAATAGAGAATTTCAGAATAAGAACATATCCCATACCTTATAAATATAGGGAAGAAGTTGATTCAGAGATACAAAATATGTTAAAGGACGGTATTATAGAGAGATGTAACACAAGATATGTAAACCCTATTGTGGTCGTAAAGAAGGCAAATGGTGAATTAAGATTTTGCCTAGATGCAAGAAACATCAACCAATACACTGTACCACAATACGAGGCTCCGATGAATGTGGAAGCAATTTTTGGGCGCATTACGAATAGAAAAATATTTTCTAAGATTGACCTAAAGCACAGTTTTTGGCTGATTCCTTTGGATGAAGATAGTATAGATTACACAGACTTCTCTATTGATGGTGTGTTGTACAGATTTTGTGTAGCTCCATATGGTATACAAAGTGCTTGTTTGGCCTTGGTTAGAGCATTACACCAAATACTGAATAAATTTGAAGACTTTGCACTCCATTATATCGACGATATATTGATCTTCTCGAATGATGAAGAAGAACACCTAAAACATATAGAAATTATATTAAAAGAATTAGATAGAGCAGGTTTAAAAATAAATCAAAATAAATGCACATTTTATCAGGAAGAGATATGCTTCCTAGGTTATAAAATAGACCAAAATGAGATGTCCATGGATGAAGAGAGGATACAAGCTATAATAGAGTATAAGAGAACGTCGAACCTAAAATCTCTGAGAGGATTTCTAGGAATGATGAACTATTTTAAACGTCTGATACCTGATTTAAGCATGAAACAAATACCTTTAATAAAGCTTTTAAAGAAGGACAATAAATGGAAGTGGACTGAGGAAACAGAAATGGCTTTTAATGATTTGAAGGAAGCATTCACTAAACAATTAAAGGTTTATCATCCTAATTATGATCTACCATTCATATTACGGACGGACGCATCCAAAGAAATGTTTCCAGGAGTACTATTACAGATACAGAATGGCATGGAAGTACCCATATGTTTTGTATCAAGGGTAACGAAAAATTATGAGAGGAGTTATGGGGTATCAGAACTAGAATTGGCAAGTGTAACTTTCTGTGTGACAGAATTTAGATTTTATTTATTAGGAGCAAAATTTACAGTAGAAATCGATCATTCTTCACTAACAACAATTTTAAACAACAGATTTGGCAACAGTAGAGTTCATAGATGGGGTTTAATATTACGGGAATATGACTTTGAAATTAAATTAATTCCAGGAAAGACAAATGTAGTGGCAGATGCGTTAAGCAGAGAAAGTAAGGGGTATAATAATAAAAATAAAAGAATTGTGAAAATTGGGGTAAATATCATGAAAGATGCAGATGGGATATTTTCTTTAAATAGCATTATCGAAGACCAAATGGGATTAACTGAAAAACAGAAACGGAGAGGACATTTGAAAGAAGATACATGGATAAAGAAAAATGGGGAAACAGATTTATTTATAATAACAGACAATTTAGCTAGGAAAATTTTGGAGAATCTACACACAAGAAATGGACATATAGGAGCTAGGAAATTATGGTTACTGTTTAGAGAAAATACATTAGTGAAGGGGACCAAAGTATCGCAAAATTGATCACCAGTACATGCCATATTTGTCAATTGGGAAAAAGCGAACATAGAAGAAATGAGAACATAGCAAAATCTATATTAACAACGAGATGTGGAAAAATAATTGCTACAGATTTCCTGAGCAATTTAATACCCAGTAAACAAGGAAATTGTCATATTTTAATAGTGGTTGATCTATTTTCCAAATTTGTAAAATTATACCCTACAAAAACAACAAAAAGTAAAGTCATTATGGAAAAACTATCAGAATATATGCAAGAAATTATAAGACCTGAAAATTGTATAATAGACAATGCTACCTATTTCACAAATGAAAGATTTAGAAAATTCTGTGGTAAAAATCAAATAAATTTAAAGACAATTAGTATTCGACATCCATCTTCAAATGCATCTGAAAGGTACATAAGAGAAGTGATAAAGTTTCTGAGAATAACTTTGTGGAATCAAAATCATAACAATTGGGAAAATCACATAGAAGAAATTCATAATTATTCAAACAATTCACCAAACACAGTAACAATGGAAAGTCCTCAAACGAAATTGGGAATAAATACTACAGAAGAATTTGAAAAGGTATTGGAAAGAGTAAATAAAAATCTGCAAAACAATGCAAATAAATATCTACGAAGAATGGAAAAAAGGGGAAAAGTTGAAACGACATTTAATAAAGGAGATTCAATAATTGTCCGTGCTCTAAGGGTATCAGACAAAAATAAACAGATATGTGCAAAATTGGAACCACCTTTCGAGGGACCATATGTGATAGAAAATGAGAATGGAGTAAATAGCTATGTTCTAAGATATATGGAAAGTGAAGAAATAAGAGGTGTTTTCAATATAAAAGATTTATACAAATACAATAATTAATGGAGAAGTTTAAAAATTTTTGGAAATATTTGAAGTAAAATTTGCGTTCATAAAATTTTTCTTAATATAAAAATTTGATATACGCAAAATTTAGGGTATGTTAACATAGAGAGAAACCTGCAACACTCTGTATACTAAAATATGGAATGAAACACTACACACTGTAAGCAAATACAAAATTTTAGAATTTGAATTTTTTTTAAAATTGTCTGAAATGGAGACAATCTGTATTATTCATTTTTAAATAGAGAAAGAAGACAAGAGTCAAACTGTAGAATTATGGAGGAAATTTTAAATACACTTTGTAAATACATATGTGAAATATATAACATGAATTGTCATTCCTTTGAGAGAGAGAATTTTTGAACGTTGTTCCATGTAAATTATAACAATCTATTTCTCACATTGTAAAAGTAAAAAAATATTATGATTCGTCTTAAAAAGTAATAATTAGATATTGAAAGAAGTTTTCTGATAAGATTATGTAATTATTTAATATATGTCAAGGTAAAAAGTCAAATAATAACATTAGGTTTATGAAGCATGACATTTGTGAAATGAATTGTCATTTCGCATAGATATAATTGAAATAAAGAGAACTATCATTTATTAATATTTTGGAATACAATTTAAAGGGAGTAGTATATGGGTTTTAATAATTTAAAGACTTCAAACAGAATGTCCCAGAAAGATAGATGGACAATTTATAACTTGAAGTGAAACTTATCAACAAGAATTTTTATAGCCAATTTTGATTGGTGGAATACATTTGAAATATTTTCATCAGCGACAAGCAGATTAATAATTAAAAAATTGGATAAAACAATTTGTTGATAATGTACACTATTCACTGGGTACAATTTATTTTTGGTAGAAGTGAATGGGTGAGAAGCAAAATTTTGGAGAAAAATAATTCAAACTCTTTAAAAAGCAACATTTTTGGAATGGTAATTATAAAAAGAAATGTATTATTCTTAAAAGCAACTCAGCAATTTGATTAATCAAGTAGATAGACATAATTTTAACAAGAAAATTGGTAAATATAATGGAGTACTGAACGTAAAATTTATCAATATAACCAAGTAAAATATTGTATTGTGGGAATGGTGTCTCCACAATACATTTCAGAAAGTACTGGATTATGGTATTCGTCTAAAATGTATTGACGTGGACGAAATATAGCATCAATTTTTGATATTACCCTAGCTGGACGGATTGTTTGGTTTTCCAGGAGGTAACCCAAAATATATTAAAAAAAACCAATCATTGAAGTGTATTAGAACGGAACAGTGAACAGGTATTTGAAACTATTTCATTTATATATAAAAAGATCAAATAAACTTACTTGTTTTGTCCAAAGGATTGAATTTTGATATTTCATACATTTTTATCAGCATTGTTTTCGCCATTTTGTGTCATGGACAGTTTGTGACGGAATTCGTTTTCAAATTTGTATATATTGTTGCCTATTTTGTAATCACATAAAAAATAATATTTCATCTGAGTGTATGGTTTGTTGAATGAATGATCATCATAGAGAGTTTGTTTTCATAAGTTTTTGTAAAAGAATGATGTATTTGTTTTCAAAATATTATATTACTTGAAAAACTTTATGAAATTATATTGTTGAGATTTTTCATTTCTTGGTGATTGCTCCATCTATATTCAGCAGTTGGCAGTATTGACCTGACATTTTCAAATCGTGGAGGGGTTCGAAATCAAACATACAGGACCGTCTCTAGAATTTATTGAGAAATAAAAAGCAAGTCTTTTTTTTTGATTAACAAAATTTTTTTATTTAAATGTAAGGATTTTATTTAACTTTGGAACTCATATTTGAACTTAAAATTGTTTGGTTTTTAACATTTGAACGCTACTTTGAGATTTTGGAGTATTTCATTCAAAGGTATAATTATTTTATAACCTATTTTAAAAATTTATAATATACCGGGCAAACAAAAACTAACAATAAATATCAACTAAACTAAAATAAAAATAATAAAGGTACCACAGGAGTACCAATCCACAATAATATATATATATATATATATATATATATATATATATATATATATATAATTCCTTTCATTGTTCTTGGGCATCAGGTTAATCATTAATAATGTATCCAATTATATTTTTATTTAACGTTTCTCTCCCAAGTTCGTAGCAGTTTCAAAAATGTTTACATTGATGTTAAAATAATAAATTGAAAACGATTGAACTATTAAAATTAAATGTACACACAGACACGACAAAAACTGGTAACTAATAAAACAATTTCAAAAATAATAAAATCGAAAGTACCTGCTTTAGAAACAACGGTTTACAATATACCAGGGACATTCAACAAGTTGATGTTATTATTATAATAAATTATAATATATCTGGCTTAGATTTTTGATATCTTGTTTATCTTTCTCTACATTGTTCTCCTTTTATATGTGTATCATTTCTTTTATTGTAAGTTTTTTTATAATTAGAATCTTGGTTTAGAATTTTAGTATTATTAAAGTCAAACTTATGTTTTTCATTTTTCACATGTTTGTGAAGCGCAGTGGAGGCATTTTTTGTATATTTGATACATTATCAATGATTAACCTGATGCCCAATAACAATGAAAGGAATTGATATACAAGGTTAAAGAAAAACAAATAATTTATTAAATATATATATATATATATATATATATATATATATATTGAACTCATCATAACATCTATAGGAGTTTGAAGGTGTTGGTGTGTGAGGTTTTCAAGCGTGAATTTGGTTGAAAGTTGCCAAAACATAGGGAATTATTTGTTTCCCATCATATGAATGAAATTAAAATGAGTTATATATTGAATGTGTACCTATGATATCGTTTGTTTAATGTAAATATTGAGATGCTGAAATAATATTTACCATTGTGTCGGTGCTTCCTAAAATAATTCAACTCATACTTGTATATCAGACCATAAGAATCATCTTTAAACAATATAATAATTTGTAAATTTGGCATAACCGGCATGAAAAGTATCTTAAACCTTAAAAGAATAAATGAATGTATTTAGATTATTATAAAACATCATGTATAATAAGAATTAGTAGCAAAATCATTATTTTAGACGTTTATTATTATTATGACACAGATAACTGTCAACTGATTGGAATGTCAAATTTACTTTAATAGCATGAAATGTCCGTGACCGAAACTTGACGCCGCCACAGAGTTCGATGTCAGCGACAGGAATTCGTTGTCATAGAACTATGTAATTCTGACAAGCGTATAAAGCGATGATGAAAAATAATACAAAGAATTTTTATAAATAGAAATTTCAGGCCGCATTTATAATGAACTATAATTGTGGAAGAATTCTAATATAATTGGAAAAGGATTGCATATATTTCAAACAATATAAATTTGCACAAAGGTACCTATTTGTTGAGTTATTAGATTTAAGTTGTTTGTTCCACTATTTTGATTTTAAATTTGTTTATATTAATACATGTATTTCTTTTCCAATTTCCAACGTAGTTTTGACAATATATAATTACAGTGTTAGTCGTTTTCGTTTCTATACCCTCTATTTAAAACAGGAAATATGCATTCCATTAATTTCAAGTGACAACTAAAAACAGGAATATAATTGATAGCATAGGTGTCTCAACATAAATGTAGACAAGGTATAATTTATTTCAAATAAAAGATGAAAACAAATGATTCTTTATGAAAATATATAAAACAAAATCATAAATTACATAAGAATCTTTAGACCTGAACTCAAGAGATTAAGGAGTACTCATGCTCTACTTGATATATTTACCCTGAGCTAGCCGAACAACATTGATTGATTATAAATAAAACAATAATTATAAATTATAAAACGGGGAATTATATATATATATATATATATATATATATATATATATATATATATCGGTTTTAAAACGTCTTTCGACGTTGTCCGATGTGTAACTTCCATCTCTTCCTATCGTCCCATTGGCCCTCTCTCAGGTCTCGTGAGCTCATCGCCTTCGCTATTCCTTCTTTCCAGGTTTTCCTAGGTCTTCCGCGTTTTCGACGATTAGGCGGCATCCAGTTCATTACTTTCTTGGGAAGTCTTTTCTCTTCCATCCTCTGAACATGCCCGTACCACACTAATTGTTTTCTCTCGATGTCCGTTATTAAGGAGCCTTCTATCCCCATTTGGAGACGTACGTCCTCATTTCGTATTCTTTGTCTTCTGCTGATTCCTAACGATCTTCTGAATACATCCATTTCTACAGCTTCTAATCGTCTTTCGTTGTTTTCTGTTATTCGCCACGTTTCTGACCCATATAATAGGCTGCTCTTTATGAGGGTTTCGTAGATATTATATTTTCTATGTTTTCCGATTTCCTTACTCCAAAATATCCCATTTAAACACCCAATTATCCGTCTAGCTTGTGTGATACGTTTATTTATTTCTTTGTCGTCCTTCCCTGTTATGTCGAAAGTTACACCTAAATATGTATATTCATCGCAAGCCTCAATTTCCGCCTTTTCCAGTTCTATGTTCATCTTCTCTTGCGCTATAGGTAAATATTTAGTTTTTTGGGTATTAAGTTGCAAACCCCATTTTTCGTATTCTTCCTGCAGTTTACGTGTCATATATTCTAAATCATCTTTGTCATTTGCTATTAAGACTTGATCATCCGCAAACTATAAGGTATATAGACAGACACCGCCAAGGTCAACACCCATTCCCTTACACTTTCTCTTCCACAGTTTTAGTGCTCGGGCTACATAGATTTTAAATAGTGTGGGTGAGACACAGCATCCCTGGCGTAGTCCTTTATTTACTATAAATTCTGGTCTAGCTTGTGTGATACGTTTATTTATTTCTTTGTCGTCCTTCCCTGTTATGTCGAAAGTTACACCTAAATATGTATATTCATCGCAAGCCTCAATTTCCTCCTTTTCCAGTTCTATGTTCATCTTCTCTTGCGCTATAGGTAAATATTTAGTTTTTTGGGTATTAAGTTGCAAACCCCATTTTTCGTATTCTTCCTGCAGTTTACGTGTCATATATTCTAAATCATCTTTGTCATTTGCTATTAAGACTTGATCATCCGCAAACTATAAGGTATATAGACAGACACCGCCAAGGTCAACACCCATTCCCTTACACTTTCTCTTCCACAGTTTTAGTGCTCGGGCTACATAGATTTTAAATAGTGTGGGTGAGACACAGCATCCCTGGCGTAGTCCTTTATTTACTATAAAATCTGGTGACAATTTATTGCCTACTTTTACTTGTGATATCGTTTGGTCGTAGAGATTTTTCAAGGCTTTTATTAGGGTATGACTAATATTAGTTTCTTGTAGGACTTTCCATAACTTATTTACAGGAACCGTATCATATGCTTTTTGGAGGTCAATAAACATGAGATGTACATCCTGATTGGTACCCATTTTTTTTTCTATCATCTGTTTTAAGCAATAAACGTTGTCTGTGCAGGTTCTTCCAGCTCTAAAACCCGATTGCTCCTCTTCTTCTTGTTCCCTGTATTCAGATTCTATTAAATCTCGAAGGATTCTTCCATATAAGCGGCTCATGGTACTAGTAACAGATATACCCCTATAGTTTGCACAGTCAAGTTTGTTTCCCCTCTTATGAATAGACGAAATGTAGGCGATTTTCCATTCTTTTGGTATAGGAGCGCCATTTAAAAATTGATTCATGCACCATGTTATTGCTTCAAAAAGTTTATTCGTTCTGTTCTTAAGTAACTCGGCCGGAATGTCTCCTGGTCCTGATGCTCTATTGTTTTTCAAGTGTTTTATAGCTTCCTTCACTTTATCATTATCGATTTTAATCATTTCGCCTTCAATAACAACATCCGTCGGTGTGGTTATCATATATTCGTCTCTATTTTCTGTCAGGAGCGTCTCGTAATGTTGTTTCCATTTGTTGATAGAGATTAATTGTAAATTTGTGTCTTTCTTTTCTGTTGTTTTCACTCTGTTTATAAACTTCCATGTTTCTGTACATTTTTTGCCTCCTAAATAGGTATTTATTTCTTGGCATTTTTAGTCCCACATGTCCCTTTTTGATTGATTTACTGTTCTTCTCGTCGTTCTCTTCAGTTCTAGGTATTTATCTCGGTCATCTGGTTGTTTGGTACTTAACCATTACCCGTAAGCTTCCTTCTTTTGTTTCGCAAGTGTTTCTATCTCTTCATTTATCCACAATTTACTACTACTAGTTTTATATCTTTCTCCTAGGGATTCCTCTGCTGCTTCATGCATACTGGCAATTATATTATCATAAACAATTTCTACAGTTTGGTCAGCTGCTAAACTCAATAGTCTGCTATCTAGTCTGCGTTGGTACAGCATTTTAGTACTTTCATTTATTAGGCTGTCTAAGTTGTAGTGTTTGGGTGTTATTTTTATTATGTCCTCTGTTTCGACACCAATATTGGGTTTTGTTCTCGTGCGTCTGTATGGTAAGAATATTTTTGACTTGACTATATAATGATCTGAGTCGCATGTTTCACCTCTGTACACTCGTACATCATTTATTTCTATCGTAGAGGCTTGTCTAATAATATTGTTGTCTATGACTGATCTTAAGTTTCTTGTAATTTGTATCCATGAATATGTATGAATGTCCTTATGTTTATAGAATCCCTTTGCTATTTTTAGTTTGTTATTTTCGCAAATTTCTATTATTCTTTCTCCATTATTGTTTCTAGTCAGTCCCCCATATGGGCCTACTATTTTGCTCTGTAGTTTTCTTCCGACTCTTCCATTTAGGTCTCCCATTAAAATGATCTCTCTTAGGTTTCCAATTTTGATAATTTCATCGTTAATTTTTTCAAAAAATTCCTCCTCTATGTTATTGGGTTCGTCATCGGAAATACCATATACTCCCAAGATTGTAACATATTTTTGATTTAAAACTAGGTTTACTCGTAGTATATTTTCATCTATGGCTTCGAAATCCGTAATTTTGTGGCGATGTTTTTTATGAATCAAAATAGAAACTCCTCGACTTGCTCTCTGGTATTTAGGGACACCACTAAATATATGCACATATTTGTCTAGTATTTCTGTACCGGTGCCTTTCTTTTTGGTCTCCGTCAAGACTGCAATATCCATGTTCAAAGCAGATACTTCGTGAATAACTTCATCAATCTTGTTCCTTATTCCTCTTACATTCCAAGTACCAATGTTCATTATCCTTTTTCGTAGCCAATGTCGTTTACTTTTTGATCCGTCCGAATTTCCGAGGCAGTTGTTAGACTGTTTAGCACAAATATTTTTTTACTAGTGATAGGTAGCTAACCTAACGCCTAAACCCCCAACCTGGAGGACCAGAGTTTTCTGTCAGGGTTTCTTCCCTTAGTCGACCTGTTCCAGTTTTTAGGCGCCAGAAATTCGCCTTTACCCTCTACCGTTAGCTACATAACGTACACCCATTGTACGCCATGCATTGCCCAGAGGCTACGACGTGGACGTGGTAGTAGGATTTGTTAGTGTGCATTTCTCAGGGTTTTATTGGAATAGAGACGTCGACAATCCCTATCCCCCTCCGAGGCACAGTACTAACCATTTAGCCTTATTTTTATTGGGTTTGTGGCAATGATACCAAGTGTACTCTTTCAAATATTTATTTTACGAGCATTCGAATACAATCGTATTCATTTCCAAGCACTTAAAATTATAAAATATGGTCAAAAATTAAAATAGAGGGTACATAAAAAAATTTACATTATTTAGCGGGATTGCAGGTAAAGTTGTAGAATATATGTATAATAAATCATTTCAAATAGTATCCAAAAATTATTAAAAAACTCCAAAAAACAATATATGTATTAAATAATGTTACCAAGTCAATATGAATTTTTTCGACTTGTATTACTTTGATGTTCAAAATAATTTTATTATAGGTTACTTATATGATTTGTACTAAAATTTTCGAATGATGCTATATATATATATATATATATATATATATATATATATATATATATATATATATATAGAATGAATTTTGAATTTCTACTGCACCTACGTTTTAGTCAAAATCTCAATAATTTCGATATATTAGCCTGACTGTTCTTCGAAGAAAGAAACAACTACTTTCCTGACTAATACCACAAAAAATATTGAATTACATCCCGTTGGAAGAACGTGACGTCGATCGCCCCTAATTATCTGAGGTGGTGGTTCGCAATTGAAAGTGAAGATGGCGCCGGCTGACTAATACTCGCAAGTGTGTAACCACACAAGCCAAAATAGAAGAAGAATATAATGTAGTATCACTTGAAAGCTGAAATAACTCAATAATTGGTTATCAATATTTACAGACGATGATAGGAAGAATTTAATTAAAAAAAGAGTTGGAAAGACTTTATAGTAGTTTGACATACGGAACGGAGCCAAGCTATCTGTCAAGGAAGTATGGTAATTTGGAAGAGTTTAAGAAACGGGAAGTAATAAAAATTAGTGACTTTATTGCCAACTTAAATTTGTTGGTTATTAATTAAATATTGAATACTGAAGGCAAATTGGGAAATAATTAATAGTTTATATAAGATAAAATTAGTAAAAATTCGAAAATTTGAAGCTAGACAGTTTCATATATATTAATAATTATTTTAGTTTGTAGATTTTTTATAATTCAATGTAAATAAATATACCTTTAAAAGGGAAATATAACAAAATATGATATTGT
Source organism: Galeruca laticollis (assembly GCA_963921935.1). Lineage (NCBI taxonomy): Eukaryota > Metazoa > Arthropoda > Insecta > Coleoptera > Chrysomelidae > Galeruca > Galeruca laticollis. Next base: position 181,453,547 of record OY998176.1, read on the forward strand.
AACACATGAAAAAGACATTTTATGGAATCCCTAAGACAATATAAACATATACAAATAAGTATTGTTATCCTCCAGGACTGCTAAAATAAATATATTTACATTTTGGACTAAAAACATACAAATCAACAATTATTGTGTAAAAGATGGCTTTGCATTTCATGAGGAAAAAGTTTAATGATTTGTAAAATAAAAGAAGTGGCGCTTGGGTTGTAGAATAGAGAGCATCAGTATAAAACTCCTCTACAATTTTTTTTAATAAAATAATAAAAAAATAAATTTTGTAGCTGAAAAGTTCTAAAAAGTTGAGGAATAGTAACAGTATTATTCGTTGAACTGTGTGAGAACTGAAAGTGGTCAGAAGGAGCATTTGTTCCGCTGAGAAATCCGCAAGAACTGGGTGACGATAGCAGCAGCACAGTGTATAGCTAAACAGAAGATACAAAGTAAGGTCTGTGCTTTTTAAATATTAATTTTGGAATTCTAAAAAGAGTAAATAATGAACAATAAAATATATTTTGAACGTTTCAATAATAATTTCCACAAAAAAGGCAAAAACATTACAATATGATGAATATCATATCATATACATGGATATCCATGCATTTTTATTAATAGATATAGTATTGTACTTACTTGTTATAATTAATTCGTTCCATCATTGTTCACACTGTACATAAATGATCATCTAGCTTACATTCCTTCCTCCTAATGCATGTTTAACTATTTCTATCTATCACTATTCTAATTTCACTTCACTCGTATTTCTTTTATATATATATGTAATTGTATAGTCAGTTTTAAATAATATATTCATGGTTTCAATGAATATATGAACGTTAAAATCGTATAAACATGTTATATATGTAACATCGACTGTGAATTCCACATTTAGTGTCGCGTGGAACTTTATGAGAGCAGAAGTTCCTCCTATGCGCCGACGCAATAGTTTTCATGCTACATGGTATTCAATGCGCATCACTGTATAGGATGCAGGAGTGGTATCAGGAAATTTGATGTTGAAATAATTCGAAATTTGATCTTAACAATTTATTAAAATGTTTTCTTCAAAGTGTTGGTATTTTTATTTTTATTCAATCTCCATAATAAATTTATCAAAATTTGCTTACTCCATTCATTATGTGTAATAATATTCTGAATCATTAAACTCAGAAGTGTATATGCATGAAAGACTTAATTTCCGAATAAAGCGAACCATAAAATTTAAGAATTAAATATTCAAAATTAAATTACATTTATTTATGTGCGTCCTGAACCCAAAGGGAGGAGTCTACATGCCACCGACTCTATGTTAAAAATAAAAGCATCATTAATATATAACAATTCAGAGCTAGCCGAAGGTAAGTCAAGTCAACAAAACAAAATAAGACAACGACTAATTTATAAGGAGAATTCGTTGAAATTGAGGCATTAAAAACATCTAGGAAAGGAGAAGAACAATGTATAAAATTGCAATTGCCATTGGAGGGACCTTATGAGGTATTAACTGACAATGCTCAGAATAGTTATAAACTAGTATATCCGGGTACAAATATGGTCAGGGGTGTTTTCAACTTTGAATCAATTTAAAAGTTCAACTCTCAATAAAGGAATTAACAATAAAAGGAGGAATAGATAATACTATGTTACCCATATGTATATAAGTAATGTTAAGTAAATGTAATTGAGTTTAGAATTTGTACAATAATGAAGTTTAGTGTAAATATATAAATGAACGAATGGAGACATAATAAATAATTGATGAACAAAGATATACCAACGTAGAATAGCAGGAAATATATATATATATATATATATATATATATATATATATATATATATATAACAGACTATGGATAAACGGAACGGCTTACTATTTAAATGAGTTAAAACAAAACATATGCAAGGGAAGGATAGAGTTAGACCATCAGGTTCCAAACCCAAAGGAAGAACATTCAGCAGTAGATCAATGACGGAAGAAGTAGAGGACATTGATAAAGAAAGAACTACAAAAATGTTTAAAAATCTTACAGATATAAAAAAGGAAAAAACTAGCAGCAAAAGTAGCTCAAGAGGATGGAAACATTGTAATAATTACCACGGCAAATAACAAGGAAAAAAAGTAACTAAAACTATAACAAAAACCAAAGACAACGTTAGGAAAATATCAAAGAGGTTGAAGCGGGTGAAACAAAAAGTAAACTCATTGAAAATTGGAACTTGGAATATCAAAACAATGCTAAAAGTTGGGAAAATGCACAGCATAGCGCAAGAAATGATGAATTATGATTTAGACATTCTGGCGTTACAAGAAATCAGATGGAAAAGACAAGGGAAAATAGAAAACAAAAACTTCACGATGTATTACTCAGGAGAAGAAAAACAAGGAAGGAATGGAACAGCAATAATGGTCAGTAAAAAAATACGAAACAAAGTAATTGAGTTTAAGCCAATCGACGGTAGGATTTCATATTTAAAACTTGAGAACAAACAAGCAAATATAAGTATAATTAATGCCTATGCTCCAACGGAAGAAGCAAGCGAAGAAGAGAAAATAAAGTTTTATGAGAAGATGAGTGACGCCTGTGAAGATATCTCTAGAAATGACATTTTGATAATAATGGGAGGTTTTAATGCCCAGATACCACCGTACAAAAGGGATCAAAAGAGCTCAAAAAGAGCGGCCTATATTCCGACACAGGAGTGCTGGCCTATATATATATATATATATATATATATATATATATATATATATATATATATATATATATATATATATATATATATATATATATATATATATATATATATATATATATATAGATATATAGATATACATACATATATATATATATATATATATATATATATAGTTTATTTTGTATTCTTGGGATTGAAGACCATTTTTAAAGACATATAACTAGTAATTAATACATTTTTATTTAACGTTTCGGTCTTTCCATGACCTTCATCAGAAATAAAATTTTTGTTAAAACTAAAAGAAATGGTACAAGTTATAAAAAGAATCTTGATAGCAAAACAAATAAATCTTACCATCGACAGAACGTTCATTTAATTATTCAATATATTTTATAGCTGTTTAGGACGTATCACATAATAGAATATAACTCACACACAAACAAAACGAACATTTTAAAAATATGACAGTCATTGATGAAAATTTGTATTGGAATACGAGTATTTGTTCTATATAATAAAAGCAGGCGTAACGAGGTTTTAATTTGTTTGTCGTTTTTGTGTTAACTGGTATTGCAAAGGATTTTATATTTATATAGGGTGTGGTAATAAATTTATTATATTTGGAATGTGCCACGTGTTTCTCAATATTTCTAAGATTTTATAATGTTATTATAAATTTTACTAAGGTTTTTTGTGTCAGTCTTTAAATTTACGGAACTGGTTTTTCTTTGTATTTCTATCATTTCTAGAACTTCGCGTTTTTTTGTGTGGTTTTCACTTCGAAGAATTTTTGTATTTTCGAAATCAAATTCGTGTTGGTTCTCTGAAACATGGATAGTGAGTGCCGTTCGTTTGTCATATTTGTGACTATTTACTCTGTTTTTCAAATACTGACTTGTTTGTCCGATCTAGACCCCTCCACAGTTTTTACATGGTATTTCATAGACTATGTTGCTCTTTTTTTCTTCTGAGATTGAACTTTTTAGATAAGTGTAATTGGTTTTCAGTAGGTTGTACCCTTTATGAGCAACATGTATGTTGTGGTGCGAAAATGTCTTTTTTAGGTTTTCTGATAAATTTGGTATATATGGCAAAGTGAGGAATTGGTTTGTTTTATTGTCTATTTTAGTTTTTGTATTATTATGGTTATAAAATATATGTAAACGTTTTTTGAATATCTTATTTATCAAATTAGTGGGATAGTTGTTGAGTATAAGGGCATCTTTAGCTTTTATTATTGCAATCTCTTTGAATTCGGGGTCGGACAGATTTATTGATCGATCTGCGAGTCCTATAATAACAGATTTTTTTTGTGTTAGAGGGTGTTGTGATTTAAAGTTTAAATATCGGGAAGACCAGGTATCTTTTGTGTGCCATTCCGTTTTTATGGTGTTAGTTGTATGATGCAGGGTAAGGTCCAAAAAGCTAATTTGATTACCATTGAAATAGAAAAAAATAATCAAATTAGCTTTTTGGACCTTACCCTCCATCATACAACTAACACCATAAAAACGGAATGGCACACAAAAGATACCTGGTCTTCCCGATATTTAAACTTTAAATCACAACACCCTCTAACACAAAAAAAATCTGTTATTATAGGACTCGCAGATCGATCAATAAATCTGTCCGACCCCGAATTCAGAGAGATTGCAATAATAAAAGCTAAAGATGCCCTTATACTCAACAACTATCCCACTAATTTGATAAATAAGATATTCAAAAAACGTTTACATATATTTTATAACCATAATAATACAAAAACTAAAATAGACAATAAAACAAACCAATTCCTCACTTTGCCATATATACCAAATTTATCAGAAAACCTAAAAAAGACATTTTCGCACCACAACATACATGTTGCTCATAAAGGGTACAACCTACTGAAAACCAATTACACTTATCTAAAAAGTTCAATCTCAAAAGAAAAAAAGAGCAACATAGTCTATGAAATACCATGTAAAAACTGTGAAGGGGTCTACATCGGACAAACAAGTCAGTATTTGAAAAACAGAGTAAATAGTCACAAATATGACAAACGAAACAAAACGGCACTCACTATCCATGTTTCAGAGAACCAACACGAATTTGATTTCGAAAATACAAAAATTCTTCGAAGTGAAAACCACACAAAAAAACGCGAAGTTCTAGAAATGATAGAAATACAAAGAAAAACCAGTTCCGTAAATTTAAAGACTGACACAAAAAACCTTAGTAAAATTTATAATAACATTATAAAATCTTAGAAATATTGAGAAACACGTGGCACATTCCAAATATAATAAATTTATTACCACACCCTATATAAATATAAAATCCTTTGCAATACCAGTTAACACAAAAACGACAAACAAATTAAAACCTCGTTACGCCTGCTTTTATTATATAGAACAAATACTCGTATTCCAATACAAATTTTCATCAATGACTGTCATATTTTTAAAATGTTCGTTTTGTTTGTGTGTGAGTTATATTCTATTATGTGATACGTCCTAAACAGCTATAAAATATATTGAATAATTAAATGAACGTTCTGTCGAAGGTAAGATTTATTTGTTTTGCTATAAGATTCTTTTTATAACTTGTACCATTTCTTTTAGTTTTAACAAAAATTTTATTTCTGATGAAGGTCATGGAAAGACCGAAACGTTAAATAAAAATGTATTAATTACTAGTTATATGTCTTTAAAAATGGTCTTCAATCCCAAGAATACAAAATAAACAATATATAATTAAATAAAAAAGACCAAGAACCAAAAAAAAGAAACAATATATATATATATATATATATATATATATTATATATATATATATATATATATATATATATATATATATATATATATATATATATTGAACTAGTTACCTAGTTCTGGAAACAAATTTCCTAATTTTCAAGTCATTATCTCGGAAAATAACTGTTCTATTAATAAAAATATATTCAATTTTTTTTCAATTTATCACCATGTATGTCACTAACAAGCAGATTTACACCCATTGTTGTTAATGAGAATACTATTCTTTTCGTATTCTGAATTTGTAGTTACACTTTGGCTCATTACTTATGAATCACCCTGAATATTGCTCAGACCACTATATATGGAACAATTTTTTGTTAATTATCAAAAGGAAAAATGTCCGTCTATTAAACACGTAGACAGAATCAACAAAATTCGTAATGAGTAAATAATTATTGCTCACTTTTCAAAATGACCAAATGCGTATTTATATATTGTTTCCACCGCTCAGTGGTCACTTCCCTACACTTGTAGGAAATGATGCCTTAACAGTAAAAAATTCGGTTGCTGGAAATTAACCGCGGTAAAGGAAACCTATAGAACATTCCTTGAGTAAGAAAAACAGATCTCTCCAATACTATTGTAAGGTCATTTGACATAAAACCTGAAGCCATCCACACTAGTTACACAAACTACTATTATTTATTCTCATTCAATGTGGGTTATCAACATTTTACAATATTTATTTTGAATAAAGTGATTCTTTGCCGTTTGAGATAGAAAAGGCCAAAAGAACTCCAATTAGAACATATCAATAATTATAATTTACATTGTAAAACCTGTATTCCTATTTTGTCTATCATAATCTCAAATAATAATATTGAAATATATTTCGTAAATAGGTTTTTAAAGTACAATACAGTAAAGTACAACGAATAGTTTAGTCAATTTTTTGTTCTTAATAAGAAATTTCCAATTTAATTCTTCTTCAAAAATCAGCACAACACGATAATTTTAAACCTATTTCTCAGGTTTTTTGTCTACAACTATCTTAAAATAAACAATACTATTGGCAGTATCAATATTCATCTCTCATTATCAACCTATAAGTAACATGTGATTGTAATATTTTTTTTAGGTCGCACGCTGACATCTTAAATTCGAATCATACCGTCAAATTTCAAGGGCAAAATAATTTAAGGATGTCTTTACTAAAATCTTTATTTGCCAAATTGAACCAAGTATAATCTATTATACTCGCATATCATGACTATTCAGTTCCTAGGACTAGCAGAATCAAAAGAAAACACACTTCCAATTAATCAACCTCTCACAATTTCTTGATTATTTCTAAATTTTTCAATGTATGTCTATTCAAAGGAGAATATACACTACTGTCCAAAGTTAACTAACCACCTTGAATGTACCATAAATGTGAAAATATGTTTCTTCTGAACCCTTGATTGGATTCCGATTTTCACATCATATATCTATTTGTGAGGAATTACTGTACTAATGTTTTCAGAGAAATGTTAACGTTTTATCCATATACGTGGTGTAAAAATGAAGATGTGTTTTTTCATCTTAGGTTGCAACACCCCGTGGAATTTATCAGAAACATTTGCTACATTTCATAAATATTGCAACATTTTCGTAAAAAAGTCATCTTATCTCTGTTATTAAAGAAGAAAAGTACGTTGAAAGCGTAACGTGATTTTATTGAATTTTAATACGCATTAATGGAATATAAGTAGGTAGTTTGCTATGAAAAAGCAAAATAATTGTCTGGTCAGTTTAAAACTGACCATATTGTTCAAAATTCAATAAATTGTCTTGCTGCTTTGCGTTTGTTAGTTAATTGACATGGACAGTATTTCAAGAAATCTTAGCCGCGATGAATGTGTGAGGGCAATTATTTTAATAAATGAAGGATTAAGTTATCGTAAAATAGTCTTGCTCCTTATATAGGAAATAAGTTTATTTCAATGATTGTTAATGCGCGACTTATGTTGCATGTAGGATCCGTAATTATTTGGATGAAGTTAGTGAAAAACCATGAACTACCCACCTCGCAGCCCTGATCTAAATCCCATAGGGAATATTCATCGTCAACTCAGGATCTGACAACCATCTCCTGTCTTTCTTGACTACATTGAAATTATGGTGCAATTGAGCAAGAACAAATATGACGCTTGATTTTAATTATGCCTAGTCGCTGTGAAGAGGTAATTAAAAATAGAGAGTGTTTTTGTGCGAGAGGATTGTTTAATCACGGCATAACCAAATAAGGATGTGAAATTTGGGAGCAAAGATGTTAATCGAAACATGGGAAAACACAAAATAACGGATTTCAGCGGGGGGGCTATATGCGCCTCCGTGTTGATGTTGGTTGTTGTCCTGAAAACTCGGGATCTTCCAATTGAAGACACAAATGAGCGTTTGGTGTCCCTGCTGAAATCCGTTATTTTGTGTTTTCCCATGTTTCGATTAACATCTTTGCTCCCAAATTTCACATCCTTATTTGGTTATGCCGTGCTGAAGAGGCAAAATGAGCTAGAAACATGCATGTCCACGGTTTTCACTCTATTTCAGTAGCCCTTTATTTTGCGTGAATTACCCATGAATCTCTTTGTTGTTGTTGTTAACATGTCACGCGATATTCCTACATCTTCTTTATATATATGTATATATATATATATATATATATATATATATATATATAGGCAAATATATATATATAAAATGAATTAACAGTTTTCATAGAATACGAGGTACGTCAATATGAAAAGTAAATTTCGGTTTTCTACTACACCTACTGTATAGTCAAAATTTTAATAATTTCGACATATTAGCCTGACCGTTTTTCAAAGAGAAACACAACTACTCTCCTGGCTAATACCACGCAAAATATTGAATAACATCCCCTTCGAAGAAGGTGACTTCGATCGACCCTTTTGTCGATACAGACATCTGTCGTGAATCGCAACCGAAAGGAGAATGGCATAGTAGACTGAACGATTTCGACCTTCTTGGGTCTCTTCAAGCGTGTATACATATATATATATATATATATATATATATATATATATACATTGTTATGTTTTAATTTTATTTTATTTATTGTATGAATTTTTATTCTACCTAGTGTATTAAATTTTCGTTTGTGAATCTAAACCTTATTATCCAATTATTCTTTACTTCACAATTTCATGCAATATATTAGAATTTTCTATGTAGTAATTTTGATTTACCTTGTATAATGATTAAATTTTGTTTTATTGATATAAACCGTATTGTTCTCCTTAATTTTGAATTTACCTTTTTACCATATTTTGAATAAGCCTCCGGACTAACAGTAACCAAAGTCATTTGGCCTTGAATATGAATGAAGCAATGAGATTATCGTTTTCCCAGAGGTGCGTTCAAATATTGGGTGAATTAGTAGTGCATTATTATTATATTAGTATAGGATTTCAAAAATCATTTAAATAAACTTGGGCACCTTGTGAAGTTTTCTGTATAATATAATAATTGAAATGCGGAACTTACTATTTATGAAACTTGTCTTCGACAGTTGACACATTTGCTCTTGAAATATTTTAATATGTTTTTTTTTTGAGTAAATCTTCAATTAGTATGAATTAAAAAGTTTCAACCAGAATTATAAGCTATTAACGACTTATCTTAACAACACTCTATAATTATTTTTAATGATTAAGGGTTATGAGTTAAGATATTTCGTTATAACTGTCAAATCAGAATTTCAACCGGAAGAAAAACGATTGCCGCGATGAGATCTCAAAAGTTGATAATTTGCATATTGATCAAGAAAGTCTTACCACACAGGCGATTCGTACACTTGATTATACTGTGGATTTGATCAGGATATCGTTCACTCGCATTCTTATCTCAACGGGATACAGGAATTTCATTGCATACAGATGAAATTTACTTGGATCCAGGTTGATAAATTATAAACCTTTCACAGATAAGTTCTTCTTTCAGTTATCACTTCTATTTATTTTGACCATGGTAATGATTTTATTTTGATTCACTTCCAAATATATTGATTTTCTATTTTCTTCTTGTCATTATTAGCTTTACAACTTTTTCTGACTTCTTTTTATTACGTTTTTCCACAAAATTCTTCTTCACCAAAAACTATCTTTTTTGACAACCACCTTTTTTGTAATTTCAATCTATCAAATTGATGTCACCATTTATTAGTGTCGTTAGAAACTAAAATATCTAAGTTTTCATTAAACTTTCAATTTGCATGCTGATTTTATTTAATTACAATCACTGGACTTATATTCATTCATATAATTAAAAAGCATGTTCTTTCTTCTTTCTTTTAATATACGTTTCATTTCGTTCGCTCATCCCTATAATTTGCTAGATTCATGTATACGCGTCATGAAATTTTCCCGATTTTGCTATTGAATTTATAAATTTTGCAAAAATTTCGTCTTGTTAATTGTATAAATGGTCTTAATATTTCTTAGTAACTTACTAATTGCAGTAAATCTATTTTTAACACTTCTTTAATAATATTTTAAGTATTATCTGCTTTCAATTCTTCCTTATGATAGCTCCCAATTTTCCAAATTTCCATCATATTCAAATATTCCATTTTATATCCTTTGCATGAACCAATGTCATATTACACCTTACTATAACTATAATTGTCTGGAAAATTGTAATACTACATTGTCCGTTTCATTTTTCAACATAACCCATTACCTGCTAACTAACTCATGACAATAAAGTTTTCCATTTACTATTCTATATAACATTCATTTCATAAAAAATTTCAGATTTACTCATCTCATTGAAACTACGCCAACTGCAGTTTTTAACAATAAACTGAATAATTAAATAAAATACGAAAGAACTTTATAACTAAGTGAAAATATGTATCATACTATATTCTTGTTTTTTTTGGGGGGGGAGGGGGGTAAGTAGGATAAAAATCTTCAAAAAGACACCTCCTTCATGTTCTTTAGCAGGAGGTAGTGTGTGATTTTTAGCCACTAAGAAAACCTCCCCCCGATCCGGAGTCTCGATGGAACCACCTGACGATATTACTTCATCGCGACATCTCTCTTTTCTATTTCCTCTAAGTGTTTTTTGTGGCTCTTCTCCTTTCGTCTTCTCCTTTTATATTTACCATGTTTGTCGCCATAGTGGAGATTGCATTCCACATTTTTAGGGTCAGAAGCATGGTTCCTACTTTGTTTTCTGTAGTTAAGTTGGTATTCGCTTCAGTTTACGCTCTTCTTCTTTCATTTTGCCACCTGGAACACTCCAAGAAGGTATGGTAGACGTCATTTTGTCGCACTGCATATGCGAATAGCCAGTTTTCTTTGTATTTCGAGGAACATATGTTTGTACTTTTTGTACCTCATAGTTTCTTGCCACACCGGCGCAGCGTACATCATGACTGAGTGAGCCACCGCAGACAGTAGTTTGCGTTTACTTGATGATGGTCCCTCTCTATTTGGCATCAGTCGGCTAAGAGCCATTACCGTCGCTTCAGCTTTTCTGCATGTATTCACAATATGTCTCTTAATTTTGGCGCCCTGGTCAAATAAGTCACCTAGGTACCTGGTTTCCGGTTTAGTATTAATTTTTGTATCTCTTATATCGATAGTTACCTGTATAACTATTCTTTTTTTACCAGCAGCATTGTTTCTGTCTTTTCTGGGGCGAGCTAGGAACCTCTAGTTGTCATCCATTCTACAATCATGTGCACTGCTATGTTTGCCATCGTTACTGTTTCGTTTTCCGTTTTGCCGCTTACAATAACTGCCAAGTCGTCGGCGAATTCTACGAGTCGGATTCCCTGGCAGCATGTCTAGGCATAATACGTCATCATAATAGACGTTCCACAGAATGGGTCCAAGCACGGATCCTTGTAGCACTCCACTTGTCACTTTCATGGTATTTTTTTCGCCAATTATTATTTCCCTACTCGTGAAATAGCTTTTTACCATTCGTTTAAGATATGGCGCTATATTTTTTCTGTTCTTTCACGATGCATTGCCAAGGTACCAAGTTGAATGCGTTCTACATCTATGGTCAAAAGTAGGCATAATTTCATATTTTGGTATGCAAAGCTTTTTGCTTTATTTACCTCTTCCATTACTCTGAGCATAGCGTCTATGGTCGATTTCTTTTTTGTAAAGCCAAACTGTGTATCAGCGAGACCTCCGGTTCTGTGGATTTTTTCGACTAGTCTCTCTTTTATTGGATGCTCTAGTAGTTTGCCCATGCAGTTTATTAAGCATAGTGGTCTATAGGTGGGCTTCGTTCGTCCCTATTTCCGCGGTTTTTCTATAAGTAATAGTGAGGCGGTTTTCCAGATGTTAAGAAATTCTTCTCTCTGAAATTGTTGGCTCATCACGTGAAGACAGAATGACGAGAGCCTCTGCGCGATACTCTCAACAATTTCTGGTGGTATGTTGTCAGGTCCTGCAGCCTTCTTTAGTCTAATTTTGCATGCCGCTTTCTCCAGATCGTCTGCTGTAAGAGGAGGTATATTTTTCCGTACCTCAGTGGTTGCCCACTCAGTTTTTTTATCTTGTAGGAATGGTTTTTCAGCTTCCTTGATTATCAACTCCTCCGACAAGCAGGTATTGCTCTCAAGCTCAGTTTATTCATCACTCTCCTAATCTCCATGGTTATTGGTTAACCTCTTTAATAATTATTTTCTATTTGAAGTGTTTAGCTCTCAGAATGGAACCTTTTAGACACGCTATTTCTACTTCGTAGAGCTTTAGGGCAGTATCTTTTTGTTCTTGCGAGAAGTTTTTTATGCAGCCTTGTCATACTTCTATTTAGAGAAAGACATTTTTCCTAATATCGGCTATGTGCGTAGTCCACCAATATGCTGGTTTTCGTCTGCCATTTGTGATCCCTTTTCGTTGGTATGTACTATCACAAACTTGGATGATATTTTTAATAAGTATCTCGGCAGTGAGGATTTGTTCTCTTGTTAATTTGAGATGCAAACCACTCATAAATGAATCCATTTTTGTCGCATCCATCCTCTAGCCTCTTGTCTTAGGTTTTACACTGTCTTCCGTTGTTGGCCTCGTATCCCTTATATCAAAGAATATGTAGTTATGATCTATGAGGTTTCCTTCAAAAATTTCGACATATTAGCCTGACCGTTCTTCAAAGAGAAAAACAACTACTTTCCTGGCTAATACCACGCAGAATATTGAATTAAATTCCCTGGTGTTAGCCAGGAAAGTAGTCCTTCTTCTCTTCAAAGTACGGTCAGACTATTATGTTGAATGTTATGAAATTTTGATTAAAACAGAGGCGCAGTAGAAAACCGAAATTTATTTTTCATATAGACACACCTCGTATTTTATGAAATTTTAATTCATTTTATTGCATACGACTTATACGGTCGAATAGTATCTGCGGTGATGGTTAGCAATTGAAAGTGAACATGCCGGCAGCTGACTATTTCTCGCAAGTGTGACTTTCAAATTATTAACTTGAAATACAGTTTTTAAAAATGTTTATTTTACAAAAATGATACTTTTACAAATACGATAGAGCAATGTCAATTATAGTAACTGACTAACTTTTAATTTACGAACAAGTAATTTTATATATAATATTTATACTGATTACGTGGTCTTCGTTTTACACCGTGGAACAGCAACTCATCGGTTTCCATGGGAATCGTTGATATAATTCCTCCCCTCGTAAATTCAACTTATGCAGCAAGCTAGGAAATTGAACGGTTGAGTGGTCCAATTGGGATGGTTTCTTTGCAGATTTGCAGTACTTCGATGCCAATTTTTTATATATACAAATTACAAAAATTAATAATAAATAAATTAATAAGGTCCACAAGCTGGGAGTTTTTGAGACTTGTCCAAATGTTAATTGAGGTTGATTTTCTACAAATTCACTTTCTAGCGGTTTAAGATTATCTAGTTCTGTTTCCTCCAAATGAAAGTCCAGGTTTGATGTGGATGGGCGAAAGGTACTGTTGTCTAGATCTAATAGTAGTGTCGGCTGGGTAAAGCTAATATAGAGTTGTTGGTTATTTATTACTGTATGATGTGCTAATACTTGGCATCTCAAAGGAATTTCTAAGAGGTAAGTACCAGCTGTAAGATACTTGATTCCTCCTGATTTGGACATTTGCTGTATCCTGGAATGGCATGATGTACAACCAGTGGAAATTGTTTAGTTATTCCAGTAATGGCTTCGACAATTGAAATTTGGTTTTCTCGCAGGTGGAGGTGCGTTTCATTCCGAGTAATTTTATTTCACAAGGCCTTTTTTGAGTTTCCTGCAGGTCTATTTTCGGGCAGACATACTGCTGAAGGAGAATATCTTTGCATGGTTTGCTTTAATAAGCGAAGTTGACACCATTCGTAATTAAAAATTTATTCTGAGGTATTAACAACTTAAATTGACTCCCTTCCAGTATTGGAGTCGAAAATAATTGAAAGTAATCAAAAATATTGTGATATGTTATAGGAATATTTAAAATATATGTAATTTTATTATTATATGAGTAGCAATCAATTTCAATTAATTTTTTATAGAGTAAAATTGTATCGAATTCAATTCATTTTTAGTACATATTTTTTCCAATTTCCTCAATTTTTCAAATAAATCAGAAGTTTCAATTATGCTTGGATGCATCACTTGAAGTATAGCAAATGTAGTCGAATTTTCGATATCGTTCAAAACCGAATTAATCAATTCATACAGATTTATTATTAAGCCAATAGCCATCTTAATATGTGCATAATATTCGAAATTTGCTTGTCTGTTGATTAGATTATGGATAAATTTAATTTTTGTTTCTAAAATTTGCTCGTTATTGGTTATTTGTTTAATGGTTTTATTAAATTTATCAATGAGTTAGACTGATAATGAATTTTGATTTCTTATACTACTAGCTAAATTATTTCGGTTATTTTGTAATTCTTTGATGAGAGTTTCAAATCTTTCTCCATCGTTAGAATCTAAATTTCCAGTGATAGATTTAAAAATTTATCCTATGCCATTTATAAGGGCTCTTTTTGATCTTAATGGATGAAGTAATGTTTCTGCTAGCTTATTCTTGGTTTCTGTGATGTCAAGCAATTTACAATTGAATGTTTTGATCAGCAAAGGCCCTATTTTTGCGGCTTGAATTTGTAATTTATTAATTTCTAAAATGATTGGGTTCAAATCATAATAGTGTATTAGTCCATAACTGTACATTTCAATTTTTACGGTTCCTAACTTAAAGAGTAGCAACCCGGGATTGTTAAGTAGATTTCCAATTGTTATTTTATCCTGGAGTTCCATAAATCCAGAAAATCTGAAATAAAGCAAAATTCTACATTCTAAATTATTGTCAGTATATTACGTGTGAAAGTTGTGTAAAAGTATCGTACATAAGTTTCTATTTTTCAGAGTTTTCCGGGGACGTTTCAAGTTGTCGATATGTACCTTATCTCTATTTTCAGTTGAAGCTGTTTTATGTGAAATGTTGACGGTTTTTAATTTGATTGGTAAAGTGTATTTATTAGCGTGTTTTTGTCGTATGTGTTCTCTCACATATACTTTTTGATTAGGTTTATATATTTCCGGTTTGTTTCGATTTGTATTTAGTTTATAAGTAATCTTTGCTTTGCGATTAATTAAGTCGGAATTAATTTTTGAGTACAATAATTTTGTTTTTTCTTTATGATTGTTGATGTAATCATTTAATAGTATTTTATTTATGTCAATGTCATAAACATCATTATTATTAATATGTCCGTTGACTATATCTATCGGTTTCATTTTTGTACTGAAATGAATCGAATGATTGTAAGCAAGTATAGCATATAACTGGGCTATTTGAGTAACCTTTAGTATTTAGGAGTCGTATATGTTCTATTAGAGTTGAATGGAGTCTTTCTAGTTGTCCGTTGGATTGACGATAATTGGGACAGGTAAAATGAACTTGAATTTTATTAAGGCTCAGTAGTTCTGTTGATACGAAATTTTAGAATTCTGTGCCTATGTCAACTATGATTTGTTTTGGTATATCGTGATGAGAGAATACGTTGATAAGATTGTCTACCACTTCTGTACCAGAGGCAGAATTTATGTGATTTGCTTGAGCGTATTTAGAAAAGCTATCAATAATAGTTAAAACTTTTGTTTGTTCCATCGTGAAAGAATCTAAATGAATCATTTCGAGAAGATTCGAGGCGGCTGGGGTGATATTTATTTGCATATGTACTGGATTTCGTTCATATTTTCTTTGATGGCAAATTTGACATTCGTTTATAAATGTTTGTACGGATTCTTCTAGGCTAGGCCAATAATAGTTGTACCTAACGGTTCTTCAAGTCCTCATAAAAATGTTATTAAAGCTACATCATTATATAAATTTCTTCTTAAAATTTCTGAGTCATTTGCGATTTCATCAACATCTATATAACTACACAAAAGATTAAGAATGTTTGAAACTCTATCATAGAATTGCTGTGGTTTTTAATTTGATTGTTGTCTCATCATTACTAAATCCCTATTTAGACAAGTTTCGTCTCTCTGATCTGCGAAATTTCACGTTAAAACATCCCCAAACTCGTTCCAAGGAGATACATTTTGTATATTTACGTCTAATTTAGCATTACCAGTTAATTTAGATATTAGACAATTCAATGAATACACATTTTGGCAATAATTTGGTGTGTCTATTTTGTAAAATGAATCAATTAATGATTTACAGACACTTAGATATCTGTTCAAATCATTTGGATAGCCATAGATATCTGGCACACATTTTAGATATTCTGGTCTAAATTCGGCCATGATATAATTATTATTAATATTGATTGAACTTTGATTTGAAGTTAGTGAGTCAGTTGAAGGATCTAATTTTAAACTTTGAAGAATGTTTGATAAATGGTTAACTTCAGACAGAATATGTATTGTACTTACAGTAATAATAGAAGAAATATTTCAACTTCCCTATAGAGATATACTTCTGTTCGGCAATTTTTGTCTTCCTCAGATGAATATCTCTGCAAAATAGGACTATTGTCATTCCAATTCATGTTGATGGACTTCTTCGTGCTCGGGATCGTTTCGGTGTGTGATACACTGGGTTTCATGACGTTCTAGGAGCCACTCTAAACTTCCACTTGCAGAAAACAACTGAGTCCGTAGATTCCGATAGTCAGTCACTCGTTATAACGAAAACTAACGCGTTCGATATCTATCAATTCTGAATATCATACTGAGAAACATTTAAATTAATAACTTCAAATGCAGTTTTTAAAAATGTTTATTTTACAAAAATGATACTTTTACAAATACGATAGAACAATGTGAAATATAGTGACTGACTAACTTTTAATTTACAAATAAGTGATTTTATATAGAATATTTATGCTGATTACGTTGTCTCCGTCTTACACCGTGGAAAAGCAACTCATCGGTTTCCATGGGAATCGTTGATATAATTTGTGTAATCACACGAGTCATATGGAGGTTGTCGGAGGACGGAATCTTCAGTTGAGATTAGAGACTCTGAACTAGAAGGCATTACGACACTCTTGAAGAGACCCAAGAAAGTCAAATCCGGTCAGTGTACTATGCCCTTCTCTTCTCGGTTGCGAATCACCACAGATGTCCGTATCGACAGAAGGGACGATCGACGTCACGTTCTTCGAAGGGAATATAATTCAATATTCTGCGTGACATTAGCAAGGAAAGTAGTTGTTTTTCTCTTCGAAGACTGGTCAGGCTAATATGTCGAAATTTTTGAAATTTTGACTGAAACGGAAGTGCAGTAGAAAACCAAAATTTATTTTTCATATTGACACGCCTCGTATTTTATGAAATTTTAATTCATTTTATTGTATACCACTTATACGGTCGAATAATATCTGAGGTGGTAGTTCGCAATTGAAAGTGAAGATGGCGCCAGCTAACTACTTCTCGCAAGTGGGTAACCACACAAGCCACGAGGTTGTTGTCAGCTGATCGTCAAAAAATTATGTCGGGTGGAAAATTGGGAAAAATTTATGAGAATGGGATTTTCCGGAAAACTGATTTTACTAATTAGCGAACTTAACTTCAGTTTTTATATTCTGAACTTAAATACATGATTTAATTAAAAAACTCGGTTACGTTTTTGAGTTATCGTGTTGACAGACCGACCGAGCGACATTTCTTGGACTCAGGAACAGATGAAACGTGTGGATCCAATCAAATCTCAAAACGTTGAAATCACTCCATTACAATACCTTCAATGTATACATATATTACATATAATATACATAATGTGAAGTAAAAAACATAAAAAAATACTAAGAATTCACATGTTATATACTATATACCATGTTTGGACTGTCCAAAAAATTACATTGGAATTACAACACAGTAATTGTAAAACAAAATAATTGGACATAAATCAACAGCTCTACAAAAGTTTTTCAATTACTTCAGGGCGATATTCACGTGAAGTTAGTTTTCTAGCTCTATCTATTAATCTTAGAACAACGCTATTTTTGTGCTTCTGGATGGCATGAATCTTAATTTAGATATCGTCCTGACCAAGTTTGTTTTGTAGATAATTTAGTTTTTATTTTATTGTTATTGGTTCCAATATGTGCAATATCTAGAAAATGTCTATTATCATTATCAATTTCCATGGTGAATTGGATTCTCGAGTTTTCTTGGAAATGTAGCTAAACAGTCGTCAAGGTGACGTTTGAAAAATTATATACTAATCAAACTTATACCCTCTAATACCTTTTCTTCTACATACTCCATTACAATTTCGTCTAGTCCAGCACAAATTGTGATGTTGAAGAAAAGTTATTAGAGAGTATAACATTTGAAATATTACTTTTCAAGGCAATCATCATCGACAACTATATCCTTATTTCATTTTTTATCATAAAACATAACAATTTCCCAAAAATATATTTAGCATTTTTCTTATGAAGTTCAGGAAAATGTTGAAAGTCAAATTTCTTGAATCTGGATCTAAACTTTATTCACTACTTTTATTTCAAATTGTTATTTTTCTCCTGCCCGTCTTTGCCTTAAAATCTTCTATTCTACTCACTTCCAGTCTATACACATAATTCTCTACCAATCTCGACTCCTTTGACACTCAGTTCTCATACCTACATCCACACATCCTCGATTGTACTCACTCTGTATATTCTCAAACGTTGGGTATGAACGATAATCCGAATTTTTCGCTATACTGCTCATCCAGTGTATGTGTAAAGATGTATTTTACAACCAATATCGGGTTTTCCCCGGGTGAACACAAATTCAACTTTATGCGTTGTATGCTCACTTCAATGCAACATTTGTAGACATGGATTTTTTCGGTAATTTTTTGTATCTGTTGCGTATCCTTAGGTAATATTTGATGAAATATTATAAACTGACTCATTTATCGCTAGTCTATCAATATGATAGTAACAATCTAGTGGTTTTTGGATTCTTTTGTGGAAATTCTTTCTAGATACGGAGATCATTATTCTTCACACTTATTCACTTCATATTTTCTACCCATATGAGTCCTAACATTTGTGCCTACATATTTCATATTTTGTACTTATATCTAGATACTGTTTTCTACAGTGTGTTGACATTTTTATACATGTTCATTGCTATACAATATACAAAAAGTATAGAATTACCAAAGTGATATAATGAAACCAAAAAAAATAATCGGAAGATTTATTCAGTTTTGTACAACCTTGTTAATAGTTTTGGAATTTGAAAAAAGAGATCCGTAAGTTCCTATTGAAAGTTTAAGTTATTGTTAATTCTGTGAAAATAAGGATGTGAAGCTCCGACTGATAATCGCAGTAATCTTAAGTTGGTTTCCCTCGCAGAAGTACTCTTTTTGAAAAATTTATGAAATCTTGAACTCAAAATGTACAAATATCCGTCTTGTTTCCATCGTAGCTCTGCGACAAATTGAAGACTCAAAGGATCAGTCACATGTACCCTGAAATGTGTGAGTAGTCAATGTAAGTTAAAAAAAGATAATTTATTTATGCTTTGATCTTATATCAATAGTTAAATTAAAATTATAATTTGAGCTTGAATGAATCGTGATATACAGAGGGCTGATATAAAATACTGAAGCTGCCTTATGGAAATTTCAAAAAAGAGAAAAACCTAAAAGGAGATCTAGTATATGGCGACACCCAGTTGAGATAAAGAGGGTCATACAAGCCAAAGGAATATGAAAATCAATATCAACAAAATATCGAGAGAGATGATGATGAAGAAGAGGGAAGATGTAATTGTTCAAATTTGAAGGTAACAAACAAGGCCTGGTCAAAATTATGTTCCAAAACGAGAGTGTATGGACAAGATTTTCTAATTAATAGAAATCCGATGAAATATGAATTTTTATATAAGGTTTCTAGTTATGTATGATTTTTCTAAATACCTTTTAACTTTGAGTAAATCATTAGGCATTTTTAACGAGTTCACTGGCATTACTGTTAAAAGAATACGTACTTTAGAAAGAAAAAACAGCATGTACCGGGATAATTTATTGTATTCATACTCTGCCAATGCGAATTTCGAAGAATGTAACATGATCCCATAATATTTACTCATTGTCCCACCAGTTCCGCTGAATTAATATACATGGTAAACTCAGAGAAGAGAAGAATCAATAGTTATTCAGTTGTCAGATGGTGTTGTTGTGTAATTTGACTGGTATATTTTCATAGTCGTCGTTGCAGTGAAATAAAATATACAGAATTTGATATTGTGTAGTAAATGTTTAGTCAACATCCAGTGAATTGAGCTATTTTCTGTGACGTTATTCTGTAATGTATTTTTGAAAAACTTTTTATTCATTTCAAACTTCGTCTTACCACGTATGAGTAACAATATGCTTTTTGGTGGAATTGGTGAATGAAATTTCCAAATTTGACTTTTGACAATTCAAAAAATCCTAACTCAACTTGTCTTAATTAACTTTTAAGTCCGTAATTCCAACGGCTAAAAACTCGATTGATTATTGATAGAATACATATTCCCATGACAACGAGTTTCTCATTATTGCATTATATATATATATATATATATATATATATATATATATATATATATAAATATATAATATATAGGTATACATATATTATATGTATTATATATATATAATATAGATATATATATATATATATACATATGGGAAAAATTTTTAGTTGTGGTATATAGAAAAATTTAATATTCAATATATGCAATCGATCCTGCATGGTAGATAACCTGGAAATACATTTTTACATTTGAAAATCCAAATTAGAGAGCGAAACGTCAAATAAAAAAATATTAACTGATACAGAATTAAGAATTAACCTGATGCCCAAGGTAAATTGGTAAAAATTATATATATATATATATATATATATATATATATATAATATATATATATATACATATATATATATATATATATATATATATATATATAATATATATATATATATATATATGTTTTCTTGAAATTTTGAAGTTTTTTGCAATGCCATTATTTCTCAACTTACTTTGGTAAGTCAAATTTTTCGTTTCGATGTTTCATAAGTCACTAATAATAGTTTACACTCGTTGTAGATGTTTTGATGATAAAAATAAATTTTATCCTGAATTATATTATTCTGAATTAGCACTCTTCTGACCGCATCCCTACAAAGTTGGTTGGTTCTTTCTCAACGGTCACTACCCGACGTTTCCTTATATATTATTATTCTTTTTATTGGGTATGCGACAATAATACCAACGTGTACTCTATCAAATATTTATTTTCTTCCCAGCTTTCAAATACTATTAATTCATTTTCAAGGACTAGAATTAAAAGTTATGGTCACAATTTGAAGAAAATTAAAATTAAATATATATAAAATACATAATTAAATGAGGTTGTAGGTAAGGGTGTCCCGTATAAGAACCGATACAGAGCAGAGGCGTAAAGGAGAACCCAAAATATGACGATTGGGGGCAATTTACCTCTATACCAAGTTACATCCCTGAGGAATTATAGGGCCTCAAAGTTGGGCTAAAAATTTCGAAAAAAATTTCTTTGCAACCCGTCAATTAAAAAATACCAAATTTGGTACACTATGAGACGGCATTAACTAATATTAAGTAGAAGGCGATCGAACCATTCTAGGGGGTTATTTAGGGGTTACCTAACCTTAACATTTCACAGAAGTGTTTTATCTGTCAATTGATTTGAAATTTTTCATTTTCATACCAAGGTTAACTTAATTCTAAAACTTTTATACTATAGTAACTTCGCATAAGACTTTGTAATTTCCAAGGAAAAGTTGGATTACCAAAGACATGTTTTCAACAATGTTATTTAAAAAGTTACAAAAAAGTAAAATAATTTAAAATCAACCCCCCAGTTATTTATCTCCATTTTATATATACCCAATGGCAAATGCAATATAATAAAAAATGATTATAAGTTACTGGCCAGGCTCGACTTCAATTTTCTGCGAAGAATAACTTTGTGTCAAAGAGAAAATGGTTATCATTTTCAGAAATTTCTTTAAATCAAATTGTTCACGTTCTTTCTACAATATTATTAATTGTTTTTTTCAATAAATTGTTTTTGTTGAAATGGGTCTATTAATTTGTTAAATCTGAAATGAAATTCATGATATGGATGAAGTAAATTACGTCTAATGATTATTCGACTTTTCCTTGAAAATGACAAATTCTTATGAAAAATTACAGGAGTAAAAATAGTTTTAGAATTAAGTTATGCATAGTATTATAATAAAAAATTTCGGATCCGCTGACGGATAAAAAGCTGTGAAATTGTATGGTCAGGTCACCCCTAATTAACTCCCCAGAATTGTTCGATCGCCTTTTACTTACCATTACTTAAAGATCTTGACAGTTTCATACAGTGTACCGAATTTGGTATTTATAAGTTGAAGGGTTGGAAAGAATTTTTTTTTCGAAATTTTGGGCCCTAATTTGAGGCTCTATCGCTCCTAGGGGAAGCAACTTGGTATAGAGATAAATTGCCATCGTATTTTGGCATCTCCTACACGCCTTTGCTCTGTGTCGGGTCTTATGCGGGATACGCTATATATGTATATAATAAATCATTCTAAATATTATCCAAAAATTATCAAACTCCAAAAAAACAATATAAAGACAGCACTAACGTTGCCAAGCCGATACGAATTTTGTATTTCTTTGATTTTATGATCAATTTTATTATTGGTTTTTTCAATTATTGAAAATTAAGTTTTTAATGTTGTTTTTCAAGTTATAATAATTAGATATGCATAGATTATGCTAAGATTATTCAAGTCTGTTTTTTTATTTATAGAATCATTATCTTGATATGCCGTTCCTAGAAACAGACGCTTTTTATAATTCTCTTCTGTTGTCAATTAATACTCTAGCAAATTGATAGTTCATGGTATGATCTTTATAAAATACGTGTTCAGCAATGCAGATCTGTCAGGGTATAATTTGCTGTCACTTTTGTGAGAAGTAATTCGATTGGAAAGTGACCTCTCAGACTAACCATATTGTTTTTTATTAAAATTATGACAAGGAATTTCATAAACTATATAAGCCAGTTTGTTATTACGTGTCTTATCTTTGATTTTACTGAAAATTTATCTAAATATAAGATGGTGTTTGTTAGCAATTTTTATATTGTGATGTTTGAATATGCCAGAAATTTTAGGGGACTATGATTTGATATATGGTAAAGACACATAAATTGACATATGCTTATTGTCTGTTTTAGTGTCACTGTATTCTAAGTTTGATGTTATGTTAATAGGAATCTCAGTCATTCTATCAGAAGTATTATATGAAGTTCGTTTTAAGAGATATGGAAGATAAGTTGAAATTATGAAAACATTCCAATACAGGTAAATGTTAACCTGGGGCTGAATTTTCACCGTAGTTTCAAACTTCTATATGCATCCCTCTAGCGCCCAGAAACCCCCCTGATAACCCTCAAATAGCAAGGGGTGTCAAGTAATACATCACTTTGAAGCTACTTACACTGTCTATGTAACCCTGCTATTTTTTATTGTGAATGATTTTCTTTCCAAAATTTTAACAATTTTCTTGTTATGGATGCAGTAGAACATGTTCTTATCTACACTAATTGTTGTTTTCTAGTTTTTCTAATATCAAAATATTTTGCTGAAGATTTAAGTGAAAAAATTCTCAAGTTTATTCACAGTTGTTCCTGATCGATAACTCTCTTATAAAAATCTCAATTTTTGAATGGTTTATTGTACAGATGAAAGAGTTGAATTAGTTAAAATATACTATAAAAATAATGAGTCTGCTAGTCTCACTGCTAGACTCTATACAAATATCCAAAACTATGTGTATCAGCAAGTAATTCGTCAATATGTTACTCCTTTAATTAGAAAATTTGAGAGAGCTGGCCCTGTTTCAAACAAAAAACATTATCGTGGCCGTCCTGTCAGAAATGACACTGTTGAAGTAGCTGCTCTTGGTCATTTTTTATTGGATAACAGGCAATCATTGAGAAAAATGGTTCATGTGTCCGGTGAATCAAAAAGTAGTGTTCAGCGGATGCTCAAAAAACATAAATTTCATCTGTACAAGATGATAATGGTTCAATAATTGAACGAAGATGATCCGGATCGACATTTACAGTTTTGCGAAAATTTCACTCAGTGGTTGAATTATCAGGCAGGTTTACTTTACAACATTTATTTCTCCGACGAAAGTACGTTTCAGTTGAATAGTGAAATCAACATTCATAATTGTCGTTATTGGAGTGATACCAGCCCACACATTTTCAAGAAAGGTTATACACAAATGCTCCAAAAATTTTATGTTTGGCAGATATTCTGGGAGAACACATTATCGGGCCACGTTTTATTGATGGAAATTTGACTGGCGACATTCACTTGAACTTGTTAGAAGACCTTATTAGTCCATTAATAACCCAAACACTGGAAGATTATGTAAATCTTC
Organism: Galeruca laticollis; assembly: GCA_963921935.1. Taxonomy (NCBI): domain Eukaryota; kingdom Metazoa; phylum Arthropoda; class Insecta; order Coleoptera; family Chrysomelidae; genus Galeruca; species Galeruca laticollis. The sequence goes on from OY998176.1 coordinate 181,477,993, forward strand.
ATGAAAACCAACTTTGTTTTCAACAGGATGGAGGGCATAGGGTTCTATCAACTGGCCAGCTACGTCGCCAGATTTAACTCCTATGGATATTTTTGGGGGCTACTTAAAATCCAAAGTTTATGCTACACCACCTGAATCTCTTCAAGACCTTTGACAAAGAATCGTGACATAATGCCGTTTAATGACACCAGAAATGTTGCGAAAAGTTAGAACCATTTGAGAACATGCTGTACCATTTCATGGAAGTTGGATGTAGAGAGTACATTCGTTAAAATAACATTATCTTTTTTATAACTTCTGTTGTTTTCTTTCACAATAATCTAAGCGAATTTCTCAAAAAAAAAGAGTCGTTTAAAACGAGGTCGCAAAGAGAATGAAATTATGTGTTATTTAACACCCCTGCCATCAAGGGGTGGTTCTGGGCGCTAGATGGATAAAAAAAGGTTGAAACTACTATAAAATTGCACCTCTTCTAGGTTAAAATTGACCTGTTTTGGCATTTTTTTGGAATATGAGCATAACTCGAGATATTGGGGGAAGTAAAATTTACTTGGGATACCCTATACACTGTGTTATTTATAAAATGCGACGTAGGGTATCCTGTATGAAACTGTCAAACGCGAGCTACTTTTTTTACCAAACAGCGTTCGTGAGAAATAATAACAGATTTGATAAGGTCGTTAAAAAGTAAATTCAAGTTTACTTTTAATTTTCTTAAATTCCGTCTGGTTTAATAAGAAAATGCATAATTATGTTTTTAAAAGTCGTACGCCATTTTCATATCACTTTTGAATGCAAAGAAGAGGGACCGAGATGGCCGAGTTGGTATTTGGTACGTGAAATTTGAAAGTTGAATGTGGAGGATGACGGTTCGATCCCATGCTGTGACGAAGTTTTTTGTTTTTAGTTCTTTTTTTACAATTTTTATCTAAGAAACCTTAGTTTTGAAATAAAACGAAGTTATTTGTTTCAAAAATTTATGTATTTAAAGAAATGTTCGGATAATTTTTAAAGCAAAATCTAGTAGGTAGCCTTCCAAATAATGTCATTTTCATTCTTGACAATTTGTTACCTCTGAAGCACATAAGTATTTTTGAAGCGATTAGATTTATTATTTTAGTGTACTTGTGCGTAATTTCTTATTTCGTTTGTCAATATTTTTGTAAGTTCATTTGTCGTTTTAAGTTTAGATTAATTTTTTGATACATTAAAAATTATTATAATAGTTAACTGTCTCCACCCTTACTTTGTGGAATCTACTCAAATTAGTGTTTTAAATGGAACTCACTCTTTCCAGTTAACTCCACAATATATTGAAAAATGTTAAAAATTCTAAAAAGTTGACAATTGTTTCGATATTCCCTAAATATCATCGAAACAATTGTCAATTTTTTAGAATTTTCAACATTTTTCAATACATTGTTGAGTTAACTAGAAACAGTAGGTTTCATTTTTAACACTATTATAATAGTTTTAATTTCATTGAAAATTGTTCGTGTTTTCCCATTATTTAATTTATTTTATTGTTTATATTTTTCGTAGTTCTATTTCTTTCTCAGTTATTTATTATTTATTTTTCTTCTCGTTGTAAAATGCTTACTCGTGAAGAAACTCTGCAAAATTGTTCGTATGAATTATGTCGGTCACAGTAGTCGCGATATTAAACAATTTTTATTCAATATGTCCAATAGTAAGACTGACGTACTGCATCACAGGATACATCAAATTATTAAACAATTTGAAACAACGTTGTCCCTAAAACCGGAACACCGACGAAAAAATCGAACAACATTAATGGAGATTGACCTGTCCATTTTGTTGGCTTTTGTCGAAAACCCTAGGACCACCATTAGACGCGTGGCACGAGATTTAAATGTTAGTATTTTCAAAGTACACAATGTTCTAAGAAAAAACGGCTTTAAAGCGTACAAACTTCATGATGTGCAAGAACTTTTTGAGCAAGACCATTTTAATTGACAATTTTTCTGCGAAATTATGATAGACAAAGCCAACCGAAATAGGAATCTTATAAGATACATCTGTTTTACCAACGAGTCTAGTTTTGTTTTAGAGAGAAAAACTAACAAACAAAATCAAAGTTATTGGGATACGGTGAATCCATGTAAAATAAATGTGTCTCATACCCAATAGAAGAAAAAAGTAAACGTATGGGCCGGCATATTTGGCCTCCCTTCCTAAGTAATAACTTGAATGGCCAAGAATATTTGAATCTTCTCCAAAATGAAATAGGACCCCAAATTGCGAATGCCACACCTATAAATGTTTCAGTATGGTATCAACATGATGGTTGCAAGGCTCATTCCAGTAGGGATGTACGGGAAAACCTTGATACTGTTTTCCCAAATACGTGGATAGGTCGAGGGGGTACAATAAATTGGCCGGCAAGATCTCCAGATTTACCAGCCCCCGATTGATTTTTATGGGGTTTCCTAAAAAATAAGGTAGCAGAATATGAACTGGAGACAGAATATGAATTGAAAAATATTATTATTAATGAATGTCGGAAAATTAGTAGAACTGTCATTAATAATGTACGGCGGAACTTTTATGATCGTTTGGGATACTGTTTAGCAGTAAACGGAAAACAATTTGAGCATTTAATTAAATTTGTAACCCAAAAAAATTGTCTTATTATATTTTAAATTTCATTTTGGACAAAAATTATGAAAAAAACATTTCGGGCACACTGTGGGAGCGAACCGCGACCCCTTACGTTCAATTTTAAATTTTGAGTACCAAGTACCAACTGGGCCACATCGGCACAGGTCCTTAGTATTCCAAAGTTTTATAAAAATGGCGTACGACTTTTAAAAACATAATTATGCATTTTATTGGTAAACCACACCGAATTTAAGAAAATTTAAAGTGCATTTGAATTTATATTTTAACGACCTTTTCAAATCTGTTATTATTTTTCACGAACGGTATTTGGTGATAAAGTTAGCTCGCGGTTGACAGTTCTGTACAGAAAACCCTTTGTCGCATTTTATAGATAACACAGTGTATATTGCAGATGACACATTGAAATCACCAGATTCTGAGATTTTGGTTAAATAACTATATATGCTGTATAGAGTTTTTGGAGGATATAACGGATATGGTAGGCAGATATATAGTTGACGGCTTCCATCTGTCCAACATTAGGATGCATGTAGTAGCAGCAAAAATCATTATAGGGCGATTGTTTCTCCCCAATTAGTCGTGAAACTTCTAGACACACATTTCATAATTTGTAATTTCGATGTGCCTGACTTAGTAACTCATTTTTATTACATGAACAAGTAATAGTGACAAATATGTTCACAGTATTAGGTATACTTTCAAGATGAAACGTGGGTCATTGCTGGCCACACAGATTCTAAGATCATGTTGAGCATTCAGGAATGGTTTACGGACTGAATTGAGGGGCCCAATGGGCAACGATTCATTGTCACCCACATCAGAAGTTTAAGTGTTTTTAACTGAATAAGTAATGTTATTATCCCAGAACATATCACAGCTCTTCGAAAAATCATTTGATAGTATTTTCTAAGTCAATCCTAGTTCGGTGAAAATGCATCCTATTACAGCCGTTCAATAGAACTTTTATCTGCTATTGCCACAAAAAATGGATTGCGTATGTCGTTGAAATGTGACATTTGAAATTAGCAACCTTCAACGGTTTTGCAAGTGGGAACAGTAAGGATGCGGCCAGAGTATAGGACGAATGCAGTAAACCACGTCATCATGGAAGAAAATTAAATCTGTGCATTGGATGGAATAATAATCATGTTGTCGAAAAAAATAGTGGTAGAAATGCGAGAAGATTCGATTTGGAGAAATCGGTAGATTCCGATGCTTTGTAGCTAAGTATATCTTTATAAGATCAGTTATTATTTACTACTTAATTGTCCGCCGCGCGTAGAATATCTACTTTCATTCCGATACCATTCCAAAATCAACACAATGAGTTACGTACATCCATAATATCTGGTCACTTAATATTATATATTTACATTATATCTCGAATCACATTGTTATGCCGCTCTAAAGGCTGAATAGCTTCTCAAGAAAAACAGTTTTGCGGGTTGAAGCTATACGTTTTTATGAGTCAACACCCAACAAAAATTATAACTATAAATTGGATTAAATACGATAAGCATTTTTGCATACGAATCTTTGATGAGAATTGGTTAATAATGAAAAAAATAGAACTTCATAAAACTAATATTGAATAATGATTGCTTATTAAAAATGAGGAGATGTATGGATCCGACTATATTGAAGAATGTTAGAACACAAAAAATTTGAGACTATTTGTTAACATATGGGGAAACGAAAAGGTGGAGATATGTACATATTATAACATAAACAACTCATAACGAAAACACTTCATAACATACATAATCCTGAACTTACTCTTGTTGGTTATTTACGGTATTCCAGGAAGCTATAGAAGTTTCGGTCATGGGGCTGAAAAATAATGTATTGTCACTCTGATCCATTGCTAGTGGAAGACCTTGCGATGATTTTCGTCCAGCTACTGATACAGGTAATGTATCAAACTCACTTGGTGGTCCCTTAATCAGTTCGGATGTTGGTATACTGAATATTCTAAAACAAATTGTTCGAAAACCATTACTGTTACTTTCAAACATGCTACCATCACTGGAATTTAGTTAATAAATACCGCTCCCCTCTACCCCAAATGATTTAGCCCATGATAAATAGCGCTCCACTCTACCCCAAAGGCTTTAGTCTAGAACTTTCGATAAAAAACGTTAAGAAATGTCAGGTCACTCCTCCCGCTTTTTAGGCAAAAGCCCGCAAAAACACACTTGCCAACGAACTGTCACATCCTACGAGGGTACGTTCTAAAAATAATTTAAGTCTATTTTAATCTGTTGTCACTAAATGGTCAGCTCCAAATAGCCAATATTTTATACATTGTATTTTAGTATCTGATGTGTTAATATTCCAGTAATGTTCCTATTGCTACGCCTATGTAAGTTAATGAGATCTATCGACTAATTTCGACTATTTTAATCAGATTTCAATGGAAATTGGTAGTTAAAATAAACTAATAATATTTAGTAAAATACTTATTTTATATTTAAATACTCCACTTATTCTTTGATACTGTATCAAAATCTCATTAAGAACAACAATTTCTTATTTGTACAGAAAGATGCTGTTTACACAAAATAAATGTTTCTCATAGATATTTATTAATATTTAATTGTTATCTAAGTACGGCCATGTTACACATCATTCCACCAACCTACCTCGAGTCAGTCGAAAGTAAAAAATACAATCCATTTTGAAATAGTAGCTCATCTAACATTTTGGGGCAAAGAAACTCTCTAAAATTATCCACGAATTATTAGTGCATATATTATATCTAGATGTGTGTGTATGAGAATGAGGTTATGTGTGTATCCATGTTAGTGGTATAGGTCACGTAAGAGATATAGTGCGAACTTTAAAGTTTCGGCTTATCCTTTGATTTGAATACTGTCATGGTCCAGTCAATATTATAATTTCTAATGCTTATTAGACGATATATTCATTCAACATTATAATTTCAACTAACAATCGTTGAAATGTATTTGATAATTTTATAATTATTAAATACATCTAAACACAACACCAGTCAATTACCACTACCTTATATCTCCTTAGTAATATAGTTTCCATATAACTTATTATATTTCCCATTTTTTACTGAACACGCAGGTGGCCACCAGCGATAAGCAACGCTCACTATTTAGTTGGTAGGCTAGCATCAACATAGAGCGTAGTGTGTGAGTGGTATTGGTAAAAGTAAACAAAATATTAATACCTTTCAGAGTCTAGGTCCGCAACATCACTTAAAGAGGATGCACCATTACATTTCGGCACTATATGTTTTACGAGTACTATAACCTGTATATAAATGATCGATACTAGCGGTATATTGGAATATAGAGGTATACATACACGCGTATATCACAATAAAGACAACGATTTTGGTATTCTATGCGAGTTTGTACCTATTTTGTATGTTTCGAGTGTATGATACCATAAATGCATTTATATCATATTGTTCTAAATGCTAATTTAGTGGTTACTTCTCAAGTGCTGCGTTGAGCGCTCTCTACATGTTAATGAAAAATACGAATGTTTAATATTTGTTGAATCCCAGCAGATTTTTTTGGAACAATAAATCTAGCGAATAGCAGTATATTTAGTAATTGGATTTACTTATTGACTTGATAGGTATAGCTTGTTTGCTTGCTATCATAAATTACGCACGATAGGTATACCAGTTGGAGAAGTGGAATAAACGTAATCATATTTTATCATACTGAAAAAGTATAAGTAGTTCCATAGATAAACCGACATACGTTAACTGTAGGTAGAGGGCACTTAAGTTATTCCAAAAAACCCAAATATCATGGGTCTGTCTCCCTTTTATAACCGAAATACATGATGCTTCATCGTTTCTAGTTATTTCTTTCTTGCTTCATAGCATTCGAATCACGTCGTATATTAATTTCATATTTGACAGGCAAGTTTCTCTAAAAGTACCCAATTATTTCGCCACAAAAACAACACCCTGTATAATGAGTTTTACAAATTTGGTATACATATTTGTAAAGAGCAGAAAAATTAGATCTAATGATGTACTTTGCGTTTTGGGAGCCCTAAATGAAAAGTTATTAAACTGTTTTATCTAAAGTGCTAAATATTTAACAGCTGACTAAATTTTTTATTTGTTTACCTAAAATAAATAAAAAACTTCAATTACAAAGTAACATTCTTCTCAGTACAAATTGTCGCTCTACTACTACAATTTAAAAGGCAGATTTGATTTTTTATATAAATTCATGGTACGAATAATCAAGTAGAATGAGGAATTTGTGTTAATGAATCTAACTCATTGCAATTATTTTTCCATTCCTCGGGATCAAATAAATAAAAAGATATACAATTTAAGCAGATTTTAAAAATGCTCTGTTATTATTTTATGCCCCCTTGCAAAATTTTGATGCTTAGACATTTTACTAGTAAAATCGTTTGCTCAAAAACGCAAAGTATATCACTGTATTCAGTTTTCTCTGCTTGAGGTACCAAATCTTTGTCTTTTTCGGAGAATTTTCAGTTTGTTAGCACGATACAGCCTCCAGCGTGTATACAAATGACACATTTTATGATTGAATATTGTTCAGGGCGTCTTATATATGAACCTTATTGCTTTTTAGCTCACCAGAGCTGGTACAAGGGGTGCTATGATACCTGACGTGCCACATTTTTTGTCTTTTTTGGAGAAATTTCGGGTTAGTATGAGTGTATACAAGTGGCCAATTTTATAATTGGATATTTTTCAAGGTGTCTCATTTAAGGTGTCTCACAGATATACCCTATTGAATTTCAGCTGACCATAGCAGTACAGCGGGTCCTATAAATCCAGATATACTGCATTCTTGGTTACTTTTGGAGAAATTTCGGTTTGTTAACACGATACATCCCCCGAAGTGTATATAAGTGACAATTTCATGATAGAATATTATTCAAGGCATCTCACAGATGCGGAAAAGTGAGTTTTTATCTTTAAAACCGTTTATTTTTTGATGCAGTTATTGTACAATTATTCCAGATAATTATATGATATGTAATTGACTGTCTCGACCCTTACTTCGTGGAATATGCTCATATTAGTGTTTTTAAATGAAACTCAAGGTCTCTAGTTAATTCCACAATATAATACAAGTTATTGAAAATTCTAAAAAATTGACAATTGTTTCGATAAATCAATATCATCGTCAGAATGACAGAAGTTACATTTCATTTTATGCCTACGTGATGTTTAGTAGTACTACTATATTATATGATATGTGTCTGAATACTAGATTTCAATGTTCTGTAACAATTACCCGTAATAATTTTTTACAGTTTGTGGTATAGTACTTAGTACATAGGACTTAATGTATTGATAATGGATATTTATTATACAAGGTAAAAAAGTATTAGATTTTCGCTCGAGGTTATCTTGTCTCCCGAAGCGGAGGGAGGCATGAAAACGGGAGCTGAAATCTAATATTTTTTCAGTGCATAATACACTATTTTTCCTGAGACGGGAAAAACGACGAATTGATATGGAGAAAATATTAGAATATATTAAAGTCAGAAAATTATCGACGTGAAATTTTAAGTTTTAAACTGGTCCGTCTGTCTATTTAATTTGAAGACTTGCGAACTTAGTTGTTGTCAAGTATTATTTTGAATAATATAAAGTTGAAGAATATCTCATTCATATTCACATCTGCAGCGGCAGCATCTGCAACAGATTCACCATCTAGACCAAGGATTCTCAGAAGCCAAGTCACCCATGCAATCATATCAATGAAAAACAACAAAGCTCCTGGACCAGATAATATGTACTCCGAAACGTTCCACACATTAAACGACAATAGCTTGGCAACAGTGGTGAAACTATTCAACGAAATTCATGACACCGTAGTTATCCCCAAAGACTAGTTGCGTTATAGATTGATTACCATTCCAAAATCACCAAATGCGATAGTGTGCAGGGATTACCATCTCATTAGTCTGATGAGCCATTTTCTTAAACTTCTCCTTCGTGTTATCCATACCAGATTATACAAAAAATGCGGATAAGCAAGTGGCTCACGTCACTTTGGTTTCAAAAATGGTTTTGGGACATGAGAAGCCATCTTCAGTCTAAAAACCCTGGTTCAGAACTGCTACGACCAAAGAAAATACTTCTTTATGTGCTTTATAGACTACTAGAAAGCCTTTAATAATATTACGTATGATATGCTCCTAAAATATTTGCGGGAACTGGGTCTAGATGAGAAGGACATTCGAAATATTGCAATTCTTTACTGGAACCAAACAGCCGAAATCTGACTTCAAAACAACGACACAACAGGAAAATTTGCAATAAAGAAAGGTGTAAAGCAGGAGTGTATTCTTTTTGCCACGCTGATGACACTGTAATCCTGGCCGACAATGCGAACGATCTCCGGACTCTCCTAAACGCCGTCAACAACTCGAGTCAACAGTTGAGCTTGAAAATAAACATCAGTAAATCAAAAGATATGGTCGTTAGAAGCAATGATATCTCAACGATACAGTTACGTATTAACGAAAAACACATAGAACAGGTTAATAATTTCACATACATGGGATGTTTCATAAATAATAAATGGGATCCAGAGACAGAATTAAGAGCAAGAGTCGACAGGCCAGATCGACCTTTCAAAAGCCTCGGAAATTTCTTGCAAATGATGATCGGAGTTTTCAACTCAGATACAGAATGGTCAAATGTTGTGTATATTCAGTTCTTTTGTATGGTATGGAGACGTGCACACTTAAGGCATCATTAATGAATAAACTCGAAGCGTTTGAAATGTGGGTCCTTCGAATAATACTGAGGATCTCGTGGGTGGATAGAGTGTCTAACGAGGACGTTATTAGTTGAGCAAATCTTGAGGAGCGTGAATAAATTGTATAAAATATCAGAATATTTATTTGAGTTGAGGGTTTTAATGATTTTCATCAATAGATAATAGGTAATAAAAAATATCACTTAAATTATTATGATCACTTTTTGCGTCAGATATTGTTTTCATGAGCCATTTCCAAGAAAAGTCTTTTTTTAATATTTGATTGTATATCTAAAATAGATACACATATTCAAAAACCATAACGTGGTCTTTATCAATTACATGTTTCGGAAAAGCACATCTATTGGGATATTTCATGCGACGAAAAACAGAAATATTAGAAAATTGAATAGATTAATAGATGAAAAATTTGAAAATAAACTAAAAACAAATGCAGAATGGATTGAAAATTTAACTAATATTGGAATTCCACAAGATATTTTGTGTTTTTTTATGGTTAGGACTTAAATTTAAAATTGAGCCAATTCTTGGAAAAGACATTCAGATTAGACGTTTACTAACACATATTGAATACATTACTGCACACACATCAGATAACAATTAAAGAAAAGCATTAGTTGCCAAATCGACAAATATTATCACTAATTATATACACCAAAAATCGAGTAGATTCTTTTTTCCCTAATTTATGTTACAAAACAAAACAAAAATTCTTAAGATGCACCCATATATAGTTGCTACTAACAGTGATGAAGTTGATTGTACTGTCATCATTTTAAATTATAACTATATGGAAATTATTAATAATAAGTCTCCTTATCTCAGAATAGAAAAAGATTTTACAAATTCAATACAAAATAAATGTAACACACTTATTAAAAAACTATAATTATAAACAAATACACATAATTAGCAAAGAAAACCTATTTTGTTATAATGGTCTTTCTTCAAAATTTTATAGTCTTCCCAAAATACATAAACAACTTTATCAGTAAGACCAATAGTTGCATCTTTAGCAACCCCTACTATGTTTAATTTCTTATATTACAGATATTTTAACAAGAGCTTATGATCTCAATACAAAGTACTACATTAAAGACTCTCTCAGAGTATATAAGCAATTTACTGAATCTCAAGTACCAAACAATTATGTTATTTGCAGTTTGGATGTATCTTTATTTAGTAATATATATTTAGATTCTGCTTTAAAAGCAATAGTTAAAAATTGGAATAAAAATAGTCAACAATGCAAAATACCTTGAAATTTTTTTGAATAAATCATAACGTTTCTATTTGAAAGTACTTTTGGTACTCCAATGGGATCCACAATTTCACCAAGTATAGCATGTTATGGATAATTTGTTAGACACAGTTATTTAATTTTATACAAAAATATGTTGATGACATTATCCTATCTTTACCAGGAAATAATTTAGATGAAGCACTTTCTATATTCAACAACTATGCTCCACATATAAAATTTATAATGGAAAAAGCAGACGAATTTCGAAGTATACCATTTTTAGATACTAAATTATTAGGAAATGATAATAACGCATTATCCATTGTCGGGTATAGAACACCAATAAGTTCTGGGAGATTGATCAACTTTTGATTTTATCATGAATATTCTATGAACACTTATCTAATCAAACTAATTAAAAATAGAATAACTAAGTTATCAGACCCTGTATTCCACGAAAAAAACTCAAAAATCCTTCATCAATTATATTTAGAGAATGAATTTCCAAATAATATAGTAAAATAGATATTATATAATAATCGCTTGTCAAATTTAGACATTACTTTAGAAAATTCTGAAATCCACAATTATTATATTTCTTTCTATATATTAAGGAAATAAGACCAAAATAATTAAAAACTTATAAACCGCTGAATAAAATTTCGACTAAAATATGTTTAACAATAAAATCGATTTATACAAACGTCAAAGATAAAATTAATATTCTCAAACCTTTCCAATATAGTATATAGTATTACCTGTAAAAAGTGTGATGATAAATATGTTGGTCACACTGGTCAAAAATGTGCTTCAGCGAAACTTGTAATTGATAAAGATCATGTTAAAGATTTTGATTCTGTAAGTGTTTTAGATATACAATCAAATATTAAAGAAAGAATTTTCTTGAAAATGGCTCACATATCTCAAGAAACTAATATCATTGACGTAAAAAGTGATCATAATAATTTAAATTATATTTATTATTACCTATTATCTATTGATAAAAATCATAAATATAGGTACGTTTTTTTGCAACATTTATTCACCATTGATTGACCGACGTGTTTCCGCTGTACGGACATGTTAAAGTCACCAATGGCACATAAAAAACGCAGTTGTTGTTATTCACATCATTATATCTGAGAACTGACAATCGATTTCTAAGTTGACTGTTTATTATTGGCAAACATTGACGAAATGAATGAAAATATTTTGAAAATCGTTGTTGTTATTTTAGCCTGCAGATTTCGGAGTAGCATTCGATCTCAAAAGTAATTCATAATTTTAAACTTCTTGAGGTCTTACCAACATATTTTTTATCACATTCTTGACAACTGATTTTATAGACAACTCCAGTTTAATCAAGTATACATGTTTTATCATTTAATTTTGTGAATAATGTATTAACAGTTTCAATAGGTTTATTAGCCAGAACAGTTTTTTTTTTATTTTATTACATTGTTAATTTTGGTAGTCAGTTCTTTTATGAAAAGGAATGATCGAAATTTTTTAATGATATTTTCTTGGGAGTTTTCATTATCATTTATAATATGATTTGTTGAAATTTTCAATTTTTTAAGTTGCATGACATAATTTGTCTATTCCATTTCTCATCCCTTCGGGACTGATGTGCATGAGCTTCCATTTTCATTTTCTACAAGCCAACATGTAGTACTGGAAAATATTGACAACGTTTCAGCTTATCTAATGATGTTCGAATATCTGATAACAATCAACTATCGTAATTGTTTTCAGTAGGCCAACACCGTTAAAAGCTTTTGAAAAATATGTGGCTTTTTTGGAACTACCCAAATATTGTTAGTTCAATAAATTTCAGTATATTCATAAAATATTAGATTAAATCAATTTTTCGTCCAAATTTTTGGGTCATATTTCACTAGTGAAATGTTTTTTTCCCCACAGTATGAGAAATGTTATCATAATTTTGCAATATATACGGTATGGATGGACATTTTTCGAAATCAATGGTTGGTCATCCCCCTCGTAATATCGAATTAGACATTTTTTGTGTAAATATGAATGAAGTTTGAATTGAATACTTTCTTGTATTAAGAGAAAGTCAGGTAATTGGTATAACGGTTCTTTATAATCCCCCATCATCCGTCACTGCTCTGTTTAGTGGGTTTCATTTTATAAGTAACTTTCAAATGGGTGAAAAATTTTTAAAACAAAAATTCGTCGAGTTTCTCTGAAAGTACCCATATTTTTTAGCCCCAAAAACAACACCCTGTATAAAGGATCTCCCTAATTTCGTATTCATATTTGAAAATAGAATAAGAAACTTATTCCAGTAATCTTATTTGCGTTTTTGTGCAAATGATTTCACTAGTAAAAATTTAAACTCAAACTGTAAATTTGTACGAACTCCGGGAGCCCAAAATAAAAACATAGCAATTTTTGAAATCAAATGAAGTTTTTGCGGATACTATTTTATTTAAAGTATTAAAACTTTAACAGTACAGTATATTTTTGTTTTTAATTTATTGAAATTTTCAAATTCCAGGTCCGTATTTAGAAATATTACCATATAATTCCACCCAAAAACAACACCCTGTATAGTGAGTTTGATTAATTTGGAAAACATGTTCCAAATGAGCAGAGAAAACTGAATACAGAAAGGTCGATCTGGCCTGTCGACTCCCTGCTCTCAATTCTGTCTCTGGATCCCATTTATTATTTATGAAACATTCCAAGTATCTGAAATTATTAACCTGTTCTATGTGTTTTTCGTTAATACGTAACTGTATCGTTGAGATATCATTGCTACTAACGACCATAACTTTTGATTTACTGATGTTTATTTTCAAGCTCAACTGTTGACTCGAGTTGTTAACGGCGTTTAGGAGAGTCTGGAGATCGTTCGCATTGTCGGTCAGGATTACAGTGTCATCAGCGTGGCATAAAGAATACTCTCCTGCTTTACACCTTCCTTTATTGCAAATTCTCCTATGGTATCGTTGTTTCGAAGTCAGATATCGGCTGTTTGGTTCCAGTAAAGAATTGCAATATTTCGAATGTCCTTCTCATCTAGACCCAGTTCCCGCAAATATTTTAGGAGCATATCATACGTAATGTTATTAATGGCTTTCTAGTAGTCTATTTAGCACATAAAGAAGTATTTTCTTTGGTCGTAGCAGTTCTGAACCAGGGTTTGTAGACTGAAGATGGCTTCTCATGTCCCAAAACAATTTTTGAAACCAAACTGACGTGAGTCACTTGCTTATCCGCATTTTTTGTATAATCTGGTATGGATAACACGAAGGAGAAGTTTGAGAAAATGGCTCATCAGACTAATGAGACGGTAATCCCTGCACACTATCGCATTTGGTGATTTTGGAATGGTAATCAATCTATAACGCAACCAGTCTTTGGGGATAACTACGGTGTCATGAATTTCGTTGAATAGTTTCACCACTGTTGCCAAGCTATTGTCGTTTAATGTGTGGAACGTTTCGGAGTACAATAGTAATTTTAAATCGAAAAGGTGTGGACGTGTTTATTTTCGCTGTCGATTTATAGCGATATTCTCGGTCATTTCGTGTGTGATATTGTTTAAAATTTGACTATGCAATAATATGGTTGTCGTGCATTGTCTTCTGTAGTTTGTTATTTTTTTTTTCAATTGGACTGAGACTTGAAGTGAGTAATTTTATAAACATTCTTAGTCAAAGTTCGGCTCAAATTCAGATTTCGAACACGTTAAATACTATAAACAGTTCTTACAGTTTTTGTTGGATAGATAATGGAATTTCAATTTGTTTTGGTCAAACGATGCCAGTCTGTGAACTTTGCACCCAAGGAATTACCGGTAAATCGCCCGGTCTGAAATGTTGTGGTAGCTGTCAGAAATTCTATCACACTAAATGTGTAGGTTTAACTAAGGCGGACGTGTCACGATATCAGGCACCGGGTTTATCCTGGACCTGTACTAATTGCAGAAGTTCGACTGATTTTCTTAAAAGGCGTTCAGTCATCGTCACTGAGGAGGATTCTGATGACTTTCCATTAGAAGAAACCTCTTCGTCACAAACGTTAAATATTCTACAAGATATCCAGAAAGATATGGCATCAATGAATACGAAATATGGAAATTTGTTGCAGTCTGTCAACTTTTGTAGTGATGCTATCACAACTTTTGAAAATACTGTATCGGCTCTCACTACAAAGATTAAAGAAGTCGAGAGATTGACAAGAGAAAATCTAGACTTAAAGAACGACGTAAAATTTTTAAATTATCGAGTGGATACATTGGAGCAACAGCTAAGGGCTAATGATGTTGAGATATGTGGAGTCCCTTCTAGAGATAATGAGAATATCTTAGATATCGTTTCCACGATAGGCTCGGCAATCGATCTTCCAATCTCTGACGTCGATATTGATTCTTTTTACCGTTCCTTTACTCCTAGAACAGACCTTCCCAGACCAATTATTCTGAAATTCTCAAAGAAAATGAAAAGAGATGCATTTTTGGCTGCAGCAAAAGCTAAGCGTCGTCAATATAGAAGTGTTGCAGGATTGAAAGTAGCAAATATCTCTGAAAAATTATATTTCAATGAACACTTGAGCTCAAAAAATGAAAAACTACTTCGAGAAACCAAAATAGTC
Organism: Galeruca laticollis; assembly: GCA_963921935.1. Taxonomy (NCBI): domain Eukaryota; kingdom Metazoa; phylum Arthropoda; class Insecta; order Coleoptera; family Chrysomelidae; genus Galeruca; species Galeruca laticollis. Next base: position 181,493,275 of record OY998176.1, read on the forward strand.
GCTAAATACAAACAATTTAAATATATTTGGACAAGAAATGGAGTCATATATGCGCGCAAAGATGACAGGTCTCGAATAATAAAAATATCTTGTGATGGCGATATTGATCGATTAGCTTAAACGTCAATTAACTTTGTACTCACACCCTAATTTATATATTTTTAATCACTGATATGGCGGGTGATTCTACGCTGTCTTTCTTATATCAAAATATCCGTGGACTAAATTCAAAAATTACCACTATATTTCAAAATATACTAAATTGTGAGCAAAATGTCATCTGTCTCACGGAAACGTGGCTAAATGCATCCGTATTAAGTGAAGAAATTTTTTCATCATACAAAGTGTATCGACGAGACAGGGAAACGAGTTCTTCCACAAAACATACAGGAGATGGTGTCCTCATAGCCGTCTCCGAAGAGTTAACCAGTTATGCTGAGGATTCTTGGCGGTCAGAAGCAGAGGATGAATGGGTCACCATCGTTCCTCTTAGTGGACTTCGGAAGGTGCATATAGGGTGTGTTTACATACCTCCCAGAGACATGGCTGCGTTAAACTTTTTCTGTACTAAGCTTATTGATATTTATTTAAATAATATTAACGATACTTTCATCATATGTGGAGATTTCAATACTCCTGAAATTAAATGGTTATTGAGTGGGGGAGATTATTGTAAGCCAATTAATTATATTAATCCTAGATCTAGCTTATTAGTGGACACTATGTCTCTGGTTGATATGGTTCAGTATAACCCAAATGTGAATATATCTGGCCACACTCTAGACCTCATATTTAGCAGTGCTTTTTCTATCAAAAATTTACGTCTTTCATCTAATCCATTAGTTCCCGAGGATCAGTACCACTGTACCTTGGAATTCGATATGGATATTCCTTTCAATATTTGTACTAGAGTTGTTAATCAATATCGCTGGAATTTTAAGTTGGCAAATTATCACGAAATTAAATGACTTTTAGGTAGTGTTAACTGGGCAGCTAAATTTCATTCAATTGACATAAATAAAGCAATAAATATGTTTTACAATATTATTGACCAGATCGTTCACTTACATGTACCTCAATATCCCAGCTATTATAAAAATACCCTCATTGGTTCTCTCCTTCTACAATAAAAGTGATTGAAGAAAAAATTAAATTTCACTGTCGATGGAAGAAATACCATAATAATTTAGATTACTTAACATTCAAAATTTTACGAGGCAGATCAAAATTTTTAATAAATGAAGATTATAAAAAATACTTGACTACTGTAGGAACGAATATTATTCATAATTCTAAATATTTTTGGCAATTTGTAAAAAGCAAAAGAAAAGCAAATAATTTCCCTAATAACTTGCTCACTGCTCAGGGCCCTACAACCGACTTACAGAAAATTTGTGATATATTTTCAGATTATTTTTCTTCTGTTTTTGTAAGTAGTGATGCTAGTAACTTTGGTAATATGTATACTAACACACCACTGAATATTTCTAACTACACAATTACTCGTGAAACTATTGATAAAAAAATTGGAAATTTACCCAATAAAGGTTCTGGGCCAGATGAATTACCTACTGATTTTATTAAAAATTGTAAGGAATCGCTAACTGAGCCATTATTTTTGCTATTTAATAAATCTCTCAATTCAGGTCAATTTCCTGATACATGGAAAACAGCCTTTATTAGACCAATTCATAAATCTGGAAGCAAGAATAGAGTTAAAGTAAAATTATAGACCTATTTCTAAATTAAACATCTTTAGTAAGGTGTTTGAAAGTATTATTTTTGATTTCCTTTATCATGACGTAAAAAACCTACTTAACATTGAACAGCATGGCTTCATGAAAAAACGATCGGTAGATACAAATTTATTCCTATACGTTGAATACATACTTAAAAGTCTAAATGATAGGCATATCGTTGATTCTGTGTATACTGATTTCAGTAAGGCCTTCGACAAAATAAATCATTCCGTCCTTGTGTCAAAACTTTCTGAAGTAGGTATACATGGTAATTTATTAAGATGGTTTGACTCATATGTCAGAAATAGGTATCAACAAGTAATTTTAGGTGCTCTTAAATCTAAGGCTGTGGTAACTACTTCAGGACTAGCTCAGGGGTCCCATTTAGGTCCTTTACTTTTTAATTTATATATAAATGACATCTCTAGTTGCTTTCAATTTGCTAAGTTTGTTATGTATGCCGATGATTTGAAAATATATCACTCAATTTCATGTACTTACGACAGAGTTCGATTGCAAGAAGACTTAGACTATTTATCCGACTACTGTGTGAGGAATAATTTGTTTTTAAATGTCTCAAAGTGTAATTATATTCAATTTTCTCGTTGTAATTCAGACTTGAACTACAACACATATGAAGTTTCCAATAGCGTATTACACGCTGTAGATACAGTTAGGGATCTTGGTATTCTTTTAGACTCTAAATTACTTTTCGATCGGCATATTAGTAATATAACTAGAAAAGCTAATCAGCAGTTGGACTTCATATATAGAACATGCTTCGAGCTTCAAAACCCTTTTACCGTTAGATCATTATATATGACATACGTAAATAGTATATTAACGTTTGGTTCTACTATTTGGAACCCGCGTTATTCAGTCTATATTTCAAAATTGGAAACAGTCCAGAACAAGTTTATTTCATATTGTAAAAGAAAATTTTATCCCGATGTGGATAGGCAACGTATTCGTTCTAATTTAAAGATAATTACACTAGATCATGGTAGGCAAATTGCGGATGTACTGTTTATTCACAAAATCCTCAATAACAATATAGATTGCCTTGAACTTACAAATTTCACTTCACTATTCCCAGCCACTCAACTAGAAACAATTATACCGTCAGTGTTTTTAAATGAAACTCAAGGTCTCTAGTTAATTCCACAATATAATACAAGTTATTGAAAATTCTAAAAAATTGACAATTTTCAATAACTTGTATTATATTGTGGAATTAACTAGAGACCTTTAGTTTCATTTAAAAACACTAATATGAGCATATTCCACGAAGTAAGGGTCGAGACAGTCAATTTAATTATACCTTTATCACACATCAGGCACTCACCAATTATTTTCTAAATTCTCCTGCTCACAGAATAACAAATACTTACAATAAATTGTCCAGTATTGTTGAAATGGATATTTTTCACCACAGTGCAGGTTCGATTAAAAAACTACGGAAAGACTATTTTTTGCAAATTTAATTTTGTTTTATTACCTACTCTTGTTCTCTCTTCTTTTCTCTTTTCTTTGTATACTTGTATTTATTTTTATTTAATGTAGTTATTTGATTGTATTTATATTTTCTTTTTTACCTAATTTGTAAACTTATGTGTAACTATTAGTGGATACTTCTATGGGTTTGTCCTGTTTGTATCCCAAATAAATAAAATAAAATAATAAAATAAAATAAAAAATATTTTTCATTGATATTATTGCATGGGTGACTTGGCTTCTGAGAATCCTTGGTCTAGATGGTGAATCTGTTGCAGATGCTGCCGCTGCAGATGTGAATATGAATGAGATATTCTTCAACTTTATATTATTCAAAATAATACTTAACAACTACTAAGTTCGCAAATCTTCAAATCAAATAACACAAATAAATTGACAGACAGACTGGTTAAAACTTAAAATTTCACGTCGATGATTTTCTGACTTTAACATATTCTAATATTTTCTCCATATCAATTCGTCGTTTTTCCCGTCTCAGGAAAAATAGTGTATTATGCACTGAAAAAATATTAGATTTCAGCTTCCGTTTTCATGCCTCTCTCCGCTTCGGGAGACAAGATAACCTCGAGCGAAAATCTAATACTTTTTTACCTTGTATAATAAATATCCATTATTAGTACATTAAGTCCTATGTACTAAGTACTATACCACAAACTGTAAAAAGGTTTTACGGGTAATTGTTACAGAACATCGAAATCTAGTATTCAGACACATATCATATAATTATCTGAAATTATTGTATAATAACTGCATCAAAAAATGAACGGTTTTGAAGATAAAAACTCACTTTTCCGCATCTGTGAGATACCTTGA